>CAUYPK010122005.1:0-11043 GCA_963574355.1 Loris lydekkerianus | reverse complement strand
CCATTTGGGTTTATTTACATTTGTAACCGTTACATAAAAAAAAAAAAAAAAACCAACCAAACAAACACAAAAAAACAACCAACAACCCAAAAAAAAAAAAAAAAAAAAAAAAAAAAACATGAACTGTGGGTACAGAACTAATCAATTAATCCCAGGGTAGTTTCCTCATAGTTGACAATTCTATCACTGAGGAAAAATTTCACTCTTAAGACAGTTACAGTAGAGTAGCTGCCCCTTATCTACAGGGGGTGTATTCCAAGACTCCTGGTGGATACCTGCAACACCAAACTCTCTATACCCTGTTTTGTTTGTTGGTTGGTTGGTTGGTTGGTTGATTGCTTTTTTGAGACAGAGTCTCAAGCTGTCGGCCTGGGTAGAGTGCTATGGCGCCACAGCTCACAGCAACCTCAAATTCTTGGGCTCAAGCGATTCTCTTGCCTCAGCTCCCCAAGTAGCTGGGACCATAGGCACCCACCAGAAGGCCCAGCTATTTGTTGTTGTTGTTGTTGTTGCAGTTGTCATTGTTTTAGCTGGTCCAGGCCGAGTTCAAACCTGCCAGCCTCGGTGTATGTGGCTGCCTCCATCACCACTGTGCTACTGGCACTGCCTATACCCTGATTTTTTCCTATTCATACACACCTATGTAAAGGCTAATTTATAAATTAAGCATAGTAAGAAAGTAAAAAAAATAACTAATGATAAAATAGAAGAATTATAACACTACATAATGTAGTTGTGATGATTTCTGTTGCTTGGTATGGCTCCAACAATGCCAACATTGGTCTACTTTAACAATTAAGAGGTCTAATGCTGAAAAATCAGATTAGAGTGAATTAGCATCAAGGTCTCACCTCTAGCATCTGTACCACCACAATAATTTTCTATTTTTATAACACTACATAATGTAGTTGTGATGATTTCTGTTGCTTGGTATGGCTCTAACAATGCCAACATTGGTCTACTTTAACAATTAAGAGGTCTAATGCTGAAAAATCAGATTAGAGTGAATTAGCATCAAGGTCTTACCTCTAGCATCTGTACCACCACAATAATTTTCTATTCTGATGAACACTAACCTGGACAGAGGTGAAAATTGAGATTTCCTAGGAAGATCCCATTGGGCCTGGTTTCCTTATTTATAGGTGGCTAGTTTGATGAGAGCTATTAAAACTGTTTCTTCATTTTCCATTATATTGAGATCCAGTCTTTCTAGTCTCTGCCACCCGAAAGCTTGGATACTTCCTAATGATGTGAATCCAAGAATTTTTCCTTATGTTCACTGGCCATGGAATGTCAGTAAAACTCCTAGCTGTTGTGCTGCTTATGGTTTTAACAATTTTTTTTTTTATTTTGCATGGCTTGATTCTAAAACTAGTATTCCTTGCCTTTGATATTCGGTCCATCTCATCTTTTACTTCTCTTGATGACAAAACTCTTTCATCAAGATCTCATAGCATTGACAAAACTTCTCAAACAATTTTAATCATAGAATGTTTCACTTCAAAATTTGGCCCCACCCTTCTCTATCTAATTAGAATATTGCAAGCATCCATGGTGGAATTACATTTCTAGATATCAAGTCCTCGACAGAAGAGCAAAATCATTTTTTTTTAATTGAAAGAATAGGTTTTTAGATTTATAATCAGAAATTATTCAAAGTGTTTCAAGACAACACATTTACTAACTTATATAATAAGCAGAAAAGCATACTTGTGCTATCAGGATAAAGTATGATACTTCCAATCAAATGAGGCTAAAATATTCATTTATTTTTATTATTTCATTTAACAATTGTTTTAAAGTAATCAAATATGGAAATTACTAGAGTACAAAGCATCTTAGACTTTTTCTCTGACAAAGAAATTACTTAAAATAAGTAGCAGTATTGTGTATAGAGAATAACACACACATGATATAACTGTAATGATTATGAATTAAAACAAAGAGGAGAACAGATAATTATTCCTCTTACATTTAGTTTCTTTGAGAAGAAAAGGAAACAATATTATGTGAAGGCTGTTTTTGTATTCATAAACCCATATCTGATTTTAATGAATATTTAATTGGGCTTGGGGAAGATTTAAACTTTTAGATCACCTTCAAACATGAAGCTGAAATTTTTAATTTTATATCAAACTTTCATCATTTCAAGCTCCCAGCATCCCAGGAGAAAATTGCAATGTCCATGACTCAATTTTGTAAAATATTCATGAAACTATTGTGACACCATGAAGAATGATACTTTCATTCTTTAAAGATGAGTTTTGGCTCCTCTTAAAGATAACTAATTTTTTTAAAAATAAAGTGTCATTATGGAAGTTCTATTTTTGAAGGTCATTTAAAAAAATAGGATTGATATAGAAATATTGGGTCTAGGAGTGCCAGATTCCAAAGGAAAGCCTTCTAGCATACTTACAGTAGTGATGAGGCTAGAACAGACAGGACCTTATTTTTTATTATGAACTAGACTATCTTCCCAATTTTTCTAAACCAATCTTTTTCAAAATTGTGTCTTTGGCAATTATGTATTACTTTTATCTATTAATTTTTTAAAAATATTATATACCTATATTAGGTTAGGCCTCATGATAGGTAATATATTAATAAATACAAAAATGAAAGTCCTTATCCATGTCTATAAGGAGTTCATAGTCTAAGAGAAGAGGCAGCTGTGTGAATAAAAACATCTAAATATAACATGGTGAGTGCTATGGAAGGCTTCTGTGGCAAGCATTATGGCTACATATTCAACAGTTGTTTCTGCTTCTTCTCTCTGTATAACCTCCAATTCTAATGACGTTTTGCATGGAGATGATTTTATATAAGGTAAAAGCTAAATCTATGATCTAAAGATGGAATGTGACCCAGTTATGTCCAATAAAATATTGGAGAAAATCTACTAGAGGTATTCCAGGAAAAAGTTCCCTCATAAAATGTGAGAATAGTCTGACAAGTGACTCTCCGCCCCCTGTAATAGCTCTTCCTCCTCTTTTTTTTTTTTTTTTTTTTTTTTTTACCTTCTCTCTCTTTCTCCATCTCTCTGTCCCATGTCTCTTTCTTTTCTTGCTTCCATTATGAGCTTCTTTCAAAATCTGTTCTTCCTCCCTCTGGATTTCAGATAAATAACTAGGTTTCAGTTATATCGTAACTTAGCAAGGAGGATGCTGGACATGCTAAGAGGGGAAAGAGACTATACCCAAAAAGATACTGCAAGACAAAAAAACATTATTGCTTAGTGGTTACTAATGACTGGTCAGAGATTTCCTTAAACCTCTGCATCATTAAGCTTTCCATCCTTTGCAAAGAAGAGTGTATTATTGGGGCACATGCTCAACACTCTGAGAATTTACAGCCTTAACTTGGTCTTCACTTTTTGCTTCTGTGGAACTTCAGGGTCACCTGGTTACAGGTGAAGACTTTTTCAAGTCTTTCCTGAGCATAAATATAGTCCTATACATGCCTGTGGTTCCTAGATCCCCACAAGTATGTCAAAGTTTTTCAGAGCTTCCTATGGACATCTGATTCTCCAAATCTGGCTTTTAAGTTTTATGTCCAGCCTCTCCTTTTTCCCACCTGGTAGCTCTTAAGCAGCAACAGTGTTAACCAATTGCTGCTGATTGCTTTTGATACGTGTTTTTTTTTTTGTTTGTTTGTTTTCCACTCAATAATTTCTAGTCAAGTTGCAAGAAGCTGTTTAAATGGGGCTTTTCCCAGGAGCTCCCAGGTTATTTAAGTAGTGACAATTCTCTGAGAGGAGGCTGTCTGAGGAACTCCAATTCTTTTTTTTTTTTTTTTTTTTCTATTTGAAGTGGCTGCTAGGCTGCTGCTTTTCACAGCTCCCAAGCTTGTGAGTCTGCTGATTGCCAATGCTTCCTCAGAGGTGTGGAGGGAGGATTTGGCTTGGAGAAAGTTCAATTACCACGAAGCTCACTGTTGTTTCCAAGACTCAGCTATTTCCCTCAAATAAATGCTCCTCAGATTGTTGTAGGATTTCGTTTTATTGCCAAGGTTGTGAAAAGGTTGATTTTGTTAATTTTAGCCAGAGTTCCTTTTTGTAATTTATTTTATTATCCTTGCTTTTTTATTTCAGAATTTTCACCCCTCCTCTTGGGTTTTGACCTCCTGCTGGTACCTCACAATGGTAAGACAAATGCCCAGAAATCCATGTAATTTGGTCCATAAAGTCAGTCTTCTGTAACAAAGAGGTGCAAGGAGGAATGAATGGAGTATTTCTGGAGGAGTAATTGGAGAATATTCAGCACACCAGTTTTATAGAAATGAAGGTTTAAAACCAGAATACCAATTTCAGACCTCACAACCAGAAATAATTTTCACATGCACTAGAATTCTTACAAATGAAACGACTAGAGCATACTCTTTTTGTACACAGGAAGGAAAATTATAAATAGCATTCTGCTTCATTGGCATGAAATCAGAAAACACAGGTCCATTATAATGTCAATTTTAGTGTGCTTACAACTTCCATGCCTGCAGGAGGTATATGCCTAGCATTATAACCAAGTTCTCTCTGTAAAATACTTATATGGGTACCACCATGTCTTTCTTAAATCATTCTCCATTTCCTACACTTTATCAGCTGACTAAACTCCATGCAAATTGGTATCATTTTTGAGATACACGTTTACTCAGATAGAATGAAGTCTTAAAAACTGGAAACATTTCTCTCTCCTTAAGTTTGTTTTCTGAATCTTCAATTATTCTTTTGTTCACTAGTATTATAATTAACTTCTCAGAAAATTATCTGATTTTCCATATTTTAAAGTTATTGGGGTCAGGTGATTGCATATTTGTTTTGTATACTGTGTACATTAGACTGGTGATGTGAAACCTTGTATACTTAAGATGATCCAGAAATTTACTGTGAAGATGAAAATAATAAATGTGCTCATTGAGCCGAGTACGGTGGCTCATGCCTATAATCCTAGCACTGCACAGCCAAGCAGGAAGATGGCTTGAGCTCAGGAGTTTGAGATAACTGTGTTCACTGAAGCAGGTTGAAGAAAGTGCCTGGACCAAAGAGATCCTTATTAAGATTTTCCCATGTACAACTAAGTGAGGATGTTTAGAAAACTTAGCACAAATAAAGATGTAACAGAACATTCTTCTGGCTCATGCCCGTAATTCTATCACTCTGGGAGGCGACATGGGTGGCTTGCTTGAGCTCAGGAGTTCAAGATCAGCCTGAGGAACAGTAAGACCCTGTCTCCACTAAAAATAGAAAAACTAGCTGGGCCTTGTGGCGGGTGCCTATAATCCCAGCCTCTTGGGACGCTAAGACGAGGATTGTTTGAGCCCAAGAGTTTGAAGTTGCTGTGAGCTATGACACCATGGCACTGTACCCAGGGAGACACAGTGAGACTCAGTCTCAAAAAAAAAGTTCTTCTATCTATATTGTGGTATTCTATAGATCTATCAATTTAAAAGCCTAGAAACTGTTCACCTCTAAAAGCTAATTGATTGATTATACTGTATGTAACATATAAAAACATTTTATCAGTAACCTTAAACTGTGTTTGCAGTAGTAACTTTCAATCAAAAAAGCTCAGTGACTTACCACAACAAAGATTTATTTCTTACTGACTTTACATATCTGTTATGGGTCAGATATGACTTATTCCAGGACTCAGGCTGACTAGAACCTCGACCTAAGATATTTCCAGTCTCATGGCAGATAAAAAAGATATAAATAGCAAAGCTCATTTTGGCTATGAACTCTTGTCAGAACCAACATGGTTCACTTCTATTTACAAATCATGTGGGTAAAATAAATTACAGGGCCAAACCTATATCCACAGTACAGAGAAGTCTATTTTCCCACTTCTCTAAGAGAAAGACAAAGTTCAGGGAAGGCTGGTGAATATACTTGATAGAAATACAATGCACTGTATCCTCCTTGTCACCCACCATTAAAACAAAAGTACCAAAGTTACATGTCTTTCCAAAGCATCCATGGTACCTACTATGTCCTTCTTATCAGGACTTGTTGGCACAAATTATTTATAGTGAATTAATTGAATTTTATCTCATATAATGTTTTTTGAAAAAAATTACCATTTCTGTAGACTAACTTCAAGAATAAGAGAGTTGATACAGACCTGAAGTGAATTAATGAAGGAGTATAGCTGCTTATGTCAAGTGAAAGCATGCTATTATTTTGTCCTCTCCCTTTCAACAAAAAGAAAACAAAAATATTTAGTAGATTACAAATTGCACATTTCAGTCTGTGTTGACTTGTTCAAGCAAAGAAAGCATATCTTTGTTAGGTTAGGCAGGTAGTTATACATGAGAAAAGTGGATACTAGTTGTGGTTAGTCTATTTTGGGCTGGCTTGAGTCAGGCTGGTCTGAGTTGCTAGGGGAATGGGGCTAATTGAGACTCTGCAGGTGTAAGACCTTGCAGGTGGGTTGTTTTGGGGAGCTGATTGTTTTAACTGATTAATGACCCTGGGACTTTCTGACATGGACAGATAGATATGAGTTGTTAGGGGAACATGTTGTGAGAACAGAGTTGATCAAGAACGTGGGAAACTTCTAAGAAGTAGCTGACACCTCAAAAGTTGGGTATAAAATCTAGCACTGTGCTTTCCATGATACCTGTGGTGGCTAAGATGGAGACTGGCCTACTGTCCAGGTAATTGAGATGGATATTTCATTGAAATAAACTTTTCCTTTCATGCTAAAACTTTACTTGGTTTTGCTCTCTTTAATTATTTCTATGACTACCTCGAGTCGTCACCTTGCCACCCTAACATTTTGGTGAGCCAGCCAGGAGTAACTATTGTTTAAACTTTGGCACTTTGCCTGCTTGCACCTGCTTGCTCTGCTCATTTAATCTGTCGCCTTGGTACCAGTAACCATTCTTCAGTCTGGGAACCAAGAACCTGGGAATATAAGGACGTGACATCTGGTCTTACCCTTAACATCTCTAGCAGTTATTTGTTTTACCATAATTTGCTGTTAATTTTCATGAAAGTATTTATGTTGTGCTTAGTCAAAATAGTCCTTGATAATGAATGTATAACAGAAATAACCTCTCTCTGCACAGTGAGTCCACTCTGGCTAGCTTAAATGAAAATGGCTCATTGAAGGATATTGAGTAGTTTATAGAATTTTGTGAAGCCTTGAGAAAATATCCAGAGGGTAACACACCAAGAAACACAATTGTATTAATTGAGAAATTTCTGCTGCAGCTTCAAGAGCAACTGCTACCGGCAATAAATGTTAGGAACCTAACTTTATGCCTACTACTGCGTTTCCCAGCACCCAGACCATCTCCATGAGAGCAACTCATCTCTGTTTTCACTTAAAGCTCTCCTGCCAATCAAGTCAGACAGAATGGAAGCTCAATGCTGGTCCTATTTTCTCATCCTGCTCATTTTTGAATCAATTTCATCCATAATGTTCCTTGTTGGCAAAGTCAAGGCCACATGTCTGTTTTTAGCTAAAAGGAGGTTTGGCATATGAGGTTCTGGTTCCTATCTTTGTAGGATATGTGGACTTCATAATGCAGAAATGTCTCTCAATATAAATAAACTGTTATTAATTAAAATAATGAACAACCATGAATATGACATACGCTTCCATGCATGGAAATAAATAAAGAAATACAAAAGAAAAAACTGAAAGCTAAACCTGCAAGAGGGAAGCTAATGTTGGGGCTCAAGGAAATAATACCAGAAAATAGGAATGTTTGTTTGTTTGCTTGCTTGCTTGCTTGTTTAGAGATAGTGTCTCTGTTGCCTAGGCTGGAGTGCAGTAACATTATCATAGCTCACTGCAACCTCAAACTCCTAGGCTCGAGGAATCTCCAGCCCCAGCCTCCTGAGCAGCTAGAACTACAGACATGCACCACCATGCTCTGGGACTGGGATCATGTCTGTGTTGTGCAGAGGGTTACTCCAGGGAGGTTTGCACCAGATTTTCATAGGCCGAAGAACTTAGAAACTGACAGCAAGTATGGTATGCTGTTATTGAGCTCATGGTGGCTGGTGAGCAAGCATGGGAAGTCCGCACAGGTAAAAAGTCCCACGCACTTATCTATGCAATGGAAGAATAGTGGCAGAGTACCAAACAGTAGTCTAAGCATGACATCGTTGCGCACAGTTATAGCTATACAAGGAAAACATGGTGCCTTCAGATGGAACCACAGGCAAGGAAGCCCAAAGACTCTATCTTGCCCCATACCTGTAATCCCACCATTTGGGAGGGCAAGATGCGAGAATCATGTAAAGTCAGGAGTTTGAGAACAGTTTGGCAGGCGTGATGAACCCATGGTGTTTTAACAAAAGAGCTAATAAATATAGAGGGGAAGATAAAATTATCACCAATTTAATAACTGATCCTGGCAAGGGTCTTTAGTGGATACTAAAATTCACTAGGCAAAAAGCTGTCGGTCAACAGGATATTTGAGAAGTATCAAAGCAGATAATTTTTTATTTACAAAAGGAGCAAGATACCTTTACCACAGGAAGATCCGGTAAATACTATCTTAATTAGGTGATCAAACTTAGCAACATAAATAATGGACAAGCTGATAATCGTGGCCTTTGGACACAATACAATGAGAAGGACATCATCATCTGTGCACCATCCTCGCCAAAACTGTCCAACCTGAACCTAATAACAAACAAACACAACCACATTTCAACATTCTACAAGACAACCAGCTTGAACACTTAAAAACTATGAATTTAATGAAAGAAAAAATAGTATACATTTTAAATTACAAGAAAATAGAAGGACATGCCAACCAAATACAATATGAAATCTTGAATTGGATCCTGGAATGAAAGACATTATACATTATGGGCACAACTGAGGAAATCTGAACATTGTACGTAAAAGTATATCACTGTTTCCATGTTAAATTTTTAACAGTATCATGCAATGTTGTGGAAGGATGATCATGTTCATAGGAGATGAACACTTAATTAGAGAAGAATGTCATGTCTGCAGCTTCATTTCAAATGGTTTACTTCTACTGCTAGTAATAATGTACAGTGATGTATACAAATTTGTGTTCACACATACACATATTATGCATATATGGAGAATAAAGAGAGCTAGATATACATTGTTAAATTCAAGAGAAGTATATACAAACACGCATTGTATTATAAAACTTTCTAAAATAAACACGGGAAAAAATTTAAAAAAATATATGGTGTTTTGACATGCTGGACTGAAGAGGCTTCAAGGTCCCTCTGGTACCCTCAACTTCATGTCTCAACAAAGCACAGGATAAATAAAGTTCCTTTATCTGCCTAACATCTGGATACACCAAGGAAAACAATTATTTTTCCTTCCTTGCCCTGTAAATGTAAGAATGGAGCCACACCTAAACAGACAAGTTATTATCTGTTCTCCATCGATTAATACATGTTTTCTCCCTAGTAATCTTTTATTTCTCCTTAGCAAAATTATTTTTCCCCCCTCTGCCATAATCTGTTTTTCTGTAACCAACTTCATGAACCCCTATAAAAAACACTTTTATAATCCTCTCCCTTAACTACTTCACTGTCTAAGTAGTCTCCCAGAAACTTGAACTCCTGGCCTCTAGTTATCCTCCTGCTTTGGCCTCCCAAAGTGCTGGGATTGTAGTTTTGAGCCACCACACCTGCCACTACAATGGATTTTCCACAAGACAAAGGATTTGAGATTCTGAGGGCTCCAAGGCAGACTTCCTGAGGCCAAGATTCACCCTCCCCCACAACTTGCCCCCAAGGCACGTAGCTCCCTTTGTGAGATACATCACTACATGCTCCAAAGCAAATGGCCCCTCCTTTAAAAGCCCTTGATATCTTTGAGTCAGACAGACAGATTTAAGCAGCTCTCCATGTTCTCCAGACTTGTCTTATTAAAAATTCCTTTCTTCTGTGGCAATCCTGGTTGTCTTATTAGTTGAATTTTGGTGTGATGAGCAACTGGACCCAAGCCAACCCCCCCCCCCTGTGGTTTCAACATTTTGATAATGATATTTAAGCTTCTGAGCCCTATTGGGGAGTGGGTAATCACTGTGTAGTTCTCCCTATATGTACATGTTAAATAACTATGTATGCCTTTTCTCCAATTAATTTGCCTCTTGTGAGTTGACTTTTCAGAGGACCTTCAGAGGGTGAAGGGAAGGATTTTCCCTTGGTCCTCTACACTAACATGAACCAAAATGATTTTAATAATAATAATAAAACTCTAAAAAGTCTCAGCAGTAGGAGATAAAACTTTAAAAGTTTTTCTCACCAGGTGGATTTTAAATAAGAGAATTGGACCCATGTTTTATAAAAGGAAAAATTTGACCTTAAGTTTTTCAAATAAGAAACAAATCCAGACTTATTAATGAAACATTTTATTTAAAAGGACTTGCATAGAGGGACTATTGTAATAGAAATAATATTCTGATTAAAAAAATCTGCAAGCATCTGAAGAATTAGACAAAAGAAAAAAAATTTTTATTTTATAAAAAGGAGTAAAGAAAGATATAAAAAGTGTGTTTGGGAAACTGAGATGAAAGGGTGGAAACTGGACAACAGATAAACCAATGTTTTACTCTGAGTCCAGCCTATTCACAAAAGGGTCTGGCTGTTCAGGAGGAATTGTGTGCTGGCTCAGACTAAGGGTAGGGCAAAGTTTGAGGACCCAAGGAAAGGGGATCATCTTAACCAACACTGGTTAACAGCCATTATGTTCTGAGTGGATAAGGGGACAAAAATTGAGCTAATCATTTATGACTCAAAGAATGTGAAGTGTTTGTGTTTGGTGTTGTTATTTGTGAAAAGGGGGGAATATTTGTATTACCAAACTCATATGTGGAGGAGTGGGTCTTTGCAGTAAACGATTTCCTTGGCTGGAATACAAACTGATGGAATTTCTTTAACCACCAATGTTTTTCAGTAGCACAGAGCTCTGGTATAATTTCTTTTCTTTCACTTTTTTTTTTTTTTTTTTTTTTTTTTTTTTATAATGAAATTTTAAAATTTTTTGCCCCCGGGTTCTTGGCGTGGGCTGAAAGCGCAAACCAAATTATAAA
>CAUYPK010122003.1:0-16902 GCA_963574355.1 Loris lydekkerianus | reverse complement strand
TATCCAGTCAGCCAACCTGTGCCTCTTTAGAGGACAATTTAAACCATTCACATTAATTGAGAATATTGATAAGCCTTTCGAGAGTCCGGTGGACATTTTTAATCCTTTTGTGACTGTGGGAGTTTGAATTTGAGCAAGAATTTTCTGGGTGGGTGTACTTTTGTGGTGGAGAATTATGCTGGTCTTTATGGAGGCTAGGTCTAAGAATGTCCTGGAGAGCTGGTTTTGTTGTGGCAAATTTCTTCAACATGTGAATGTCATTAAAGAATTTAATTTCTTCATCATAAATGAAACTCAAGTTTAGCTGGGTACAGGATCCTGGGCTGAACGTTATTTTGTTTTAGGAGATTAAAAGTTGATGACCATCCTCTTCTAGCTTGAAAGGTTTCAGCAGAGAGATCTGCAGTTATTCTAATATTCTTCCCCTTTTAGGTGATGGTTTTCTTTCATCTGGCTGCTTTTAGAATTTTCTCCTTCATATTAACTTTAGTGAAATTGATTATGATGTGTCTGGGGGATGTCTTATTAGGGTTGAGTAGTGCTGGAGTTCTGAAACTGTCAGCTACCTGAAATTCAAAATCTCTTGGAATGTCTGGAAAGTTCTCCTTCATCATCTCATGGAAAAGAGACTCTGTGCCTTGTGAAGCCACTTCATCGCTTTTGGGGATCCCTATAAGACAAATATTGGTTTTCTTCTAATTATCCCAGAGCTCTCTGAGAGAGAGAGAGAAGTTTAGGCTGGGGATATAACTTTGAATCTCATTACATAGAAGAGATGTTAAAAGCAAAGAATGGGATCACTAGGAAGTAAGAATAGAGAAAAAACAGGTGCTAGGGGCCTTAGTATTAAAAGGTCAGAGAGTCTAGGAAGAACCTGCAAAGGAAACTAAGTGAGATGGAGTGAGGTTAAAAAGGAGAGTGTGGAGTGTAGACTCCATATGTATCTCCCAGTTTTGGGAAACACTTACCTATCCTGTTACCTCTGCTGTCCCTGAAGGAACTGCCTTTTTGAGTGACCTTAGATGCCAAACGTGAACAGAAAAAAAGATTTTCTTTTGTGAAAGTACAGATTTGCATTCTTGACCTAATAAGCCAGGCTAATTTAGCAGGAGTGTGGGCAGCATAGTGGGAGTGTATGAATAGGCTAATCTGTAAAGTATCAGGTGTCAGGAGACACATGTTAGCCCGCCACTGCCTCAAAAGTGGAAGGTTTCATACAGCAGCAAGGGGATGAGTCTTCCTTCGTGTATTAAATAGGAAGAATAGAGGCCTTTTCTCCACAACCTTCTGACAAACATGCATTTTGGTATTCACTGGTTATGTATAGAAATATATTAAAATTACTAGCATTGAAGTCCTTTTCTGAGGCAGAACAAACCATGATTTGTTTATTGAATCCTACTCTGAGTTTAAGGATATATTTCAATACGTTTTACTTTATTTTACTTATTTTTTGAGACAGAGTCACCCTTGGTAGAGTGCTATGGTGTCACAGCTCACAGCAACCTCAAACTCTTGGACTTATCTGATCTCTTGCCTCAGCCTCCCAAGTAGCTGGGAGCAACCCTCCACAATGCCAGGCTTTTTGGTAGTTGTTGTAGTTGTCATTGTTGTTTAGCAGGCCTGGGCAGGGTTCCAACGCTCCAGCCCCAGTGTATGTGGGTGGTGCCCTAACCACTGAGCTACGGGTGCTGAGCCAATACATTTTACTATAGATAAAATATTTTTTGTTCTTAAGGAACACAGAGAAATAATCATGAAATTCCAAGTGGTTAAAGTAGAAACAAAGACTTTCTTTGTGCAAACTTAGTACATAATAATGTAATTAGCATTGTGGATAATGTAAACATGCATGCTCATACACCATGTCATTAGCTGTGTATACTGAAGCCACATGAATTGCTTCATAGAAACATGAACTTGAATGTTCACTTTAAAAAGGGTATATTTTCTCCAGTTTCCACTCAAGTGTTCCTTCGATGTCTTCACTGCCCGCCAAAGTCAGAATTGTGCCCAATGCGGCAAATTGTTAAGTTTCTTTCTTGTTTGGATAGTATTGACTTAGAATTAGTCAAGTTTTCAGTGTGCAAATAATCCTATCATCTCTGTGGTGCAATTAGAATACAATCCTCAGTGGACAAATAAGAAAACACAAGTAAAGAGTTCAACAACTGTCTCTGAACTCACAGGACCAAAAGGTGTTCTTTGGGGCACCAGCTTGGCTGTCTTAGGTTGGACCACACAGGGTATGTCAGGGCCGGAAGCAGGAGCTGGAAGCTGGGGATGAAATGGCCACATTGCGTTTCTGGTGGGTCTGGAGGTCAAGTTAGTTTATTTGTTTTTAATTTAGCTGAAATCATAGGCTGGTTGAAAGACCCCTTTGTCAGTAGTGATCTTTTGAATAGCCACACAAACCTTTTGGTCTCACTCTCACTTTCCTCTAACCTCTTCTCCCATTTGCAGGATTAGAAAAGCACTTGGGAGGCACATTAATCTTGCCGGTGTTGTCAGGAGTGATCAGCGAGTTTTATTAAAAGCCCCAGGATTGCCTGAAAAGCCTCCTTGTCTCCATTTGACATGAAAGGGGTGTGTTAAGATCTTGGGACACATTGTCGGGACCCTCGCCCTGCCCCTTGGACTATGAGCTGACACCCCAGGACGGAGCACAGAAGCCTTCCTTTGTTGAAGGGATTTCACCAGTGGATGAGAAAACGAGTTGGTCCTTGTCAGCATGAGCTCTCTGACGTGGGGGGGCTTAAATGCCCTGCTGCTGCTGCTCCTCGTGGGCTGGGCTAGCCCCACCTTCATCAGCGTTAACCGCGGGGTGAGGGTGATGAAGGGCAGCTCTGCCTTCCTGTCCGAAGACGACCTGAAGTTTGCTGTTCCCAGAGAGAAAGATGCCTGCAAAGTGGAAGTGGTGACGAATGAGCCAGTAACCCAGAGGGTTGGGAAACTCACTCCACAGGTAGGTCACGCAGAGCTTGGATGTGAGTGTGTGACAGCGTGGGGGGGGGGGGGGACACAGAGACAGAGAGAGAACCAATAAGCTCTCACGAAAGTGAGAATTGCTAAGATGTTCATGTTTGAAATGCTGGAGTAGAAAGGAACAGGCATAGGAGTGCATTGTTTTTCTAGGTGAGGTAACACCTATTTTTTAAATGCTTTACGTCTGTTTCCAGATGACAAACCTGGCACTGGTAGGATTTCGCCCGTGGAGGAGGTCAGGTTCAATGACTGTGGACGCAGACACACGTGCTTTTTCTTACTGCACTGTTACAACATATCTTTCCAATCTCTCCTCTTTTATTGAATCAAAATCTTGTACATCTTGCCAGATGCTTGACCTCATAGAGTAGCTAATCATCCAGGGAAAAGCAGGATGTGAGACAGCTGCACATCTGTCACTTTTAGGTCTATTGCCATTCAGAGAGAGAGAGAGAAACAGGGAGAAAAGGAGAAGCTGGGGAGAGAAAGAGGGAGAAACACAAAGCGGGGCAGCCTTCCACGGGCTGAAATGAGAAATGCTTGTGTGGTGTGATAGGACCCAACAGTCCTTATGGGATTATTCCTGCCCCAAATCATCTCACCCACTGCCAGTCAGGCTGCCATTGGATAAGAGATCAAGGTTTCAAGACAGTTTTAGGACACACTTTGACCTCAGAGTAGCAATGATAAAACCCAAGAAAATTTCATCATTAACATGAATAGGTGAAATTATTCGTGTTAATGAATTCTCTTGAGTAAGAGGGAAAAAGTGAAGATGCTTCACTTTAAATAGGCACTGTTCTTTAAAAATACCTGTGTAAACTTTTTTTTTTTTTTAATCAAAACCTTGGAGATTAAGGATATTCTATGGTCAATCCTTTTGTAGAGTGAAGAGTTACCAATTCACTATGTTTAAGATATCTGTATTTTCATACATTGTTTTTTGCTTTAAGTGGGAGCTAGCACCTGCGGTGCATCTTACAAGGATACATGTGAAACTCAGTAAATGTAGAATATAATTGTCTTAACACAATGACTAAGAAAATGCCAGGAAGGCTTTGTCAACCAGTGTGATGAAAATGTATAAAACCAGTGTATGGTGCCCATGATCACATTAATGTACACAGCTATGATTTAATAATAATAATAAAAAGTAGGAGCTAGCCACTACACATAATAGAAAGTTGATTTTGGTTTGTTACTTGTTCCTGTTGTAGTTTAGCTTTGCTCCTAGTGCAAACCATCCTAAAAATATTCAGCACTGGATGCTGCTGCTTCTGGAAATATGGACCTGAACTGTGGAAACGGTTTCCTTTTCATTTGGCTAAAGAAACACACTCCATGAGGTTGTTCAAAAGTGGTACTTAGACATTGGAGATATGGAATAAGGAGACTTCTCCAGACATTGCATTAACCACACTTCAAGTTATAGACCAATTCTGAAACATATCAGAATTCTATGATGGGAGGACTCACATTGAGGGTGTTCCTGAGCGATCAAACATCTCTCTCCAGTTTCCTATGAGCTTTTATTTTTTTTTGCCAAAGAGCTTCAGATGGCATGTAAAAATGTTAGAGTACAATAATGGGCCCAAGATGTTGTTAGGTAGTTGTAACTTTTCATTTTCTCCGGACATTATTTGTACTTTGAATGTATTTTGATAGGCACTTATTGGTCAATGGGAAAAGGAGAAATAAGGCATTGCTCATATTGGAGCCCTGATGCAGTAACACTGGGTAGATGATACCCTGAGCCCACCAGCAGGTGAGGGAGACCCAAACACAGGGACTGAAGTCAAAGCCAAGTGCAAACCCTTAGAGTGTTGAGGAGCACAAAGACAGGAGCCCTGCACTACAGGACTGGGGTCCTTGCAGAAGTGGGGGGAAGAGACTCAGGGCTTTACTGGCATACATGGGCACCTTTTAAAGGTGAATGAGTTGATTATTTGGTAGCCCTTCCGATCAATATTCTGTAAAGTAATTATTCAACAGTTATTCAAACATGAGGCTGAGTATTTGGTGGGGGGAGAAGAGAAGCAGAATTCTTCCTGGTAGCCTGTGGGGCCAAGCTGCCTGGCTATCTTCCAGTTGGGACCCCAAGCACACATACCCCACTGAGCAAAACAAAAGCCCTGCCAATCACCAGATTCTCCTTAAAATATTAGAGTATAATAATGACCTCAACAAAGAAGATCAGGAGGCAATTTGAGGAGGATCTAGTTTGCCTAAGACAGCCTCTGGGGGCTACCCTCTCTCCACTCCAAGTAGCCTTTAACTCCTTAACATTATTCTCTCTCTGAGTATAATGAAATAATCTCCATTATTTATTTTTAGTGTTGCTTTAATGGCCCTGATTCTTTAGCTTGCACCAAGGCACTGGGGAGTAAAAAGGGATCTAAGTGACTGGAACTAGGTAAAAAACATAGTTGGTCACAAGGATGAGCAGTGGGATTCATGTCATCTCCAGCCCAGGCTCCCTGCTTTTGAGAGAGAGTTTGGTTATTGGAAAGACAGCATGGAGCATAATAACAACGTGGACAGTAGATTCAGACTGCTGAAGAAGGGCCCCCCATACACACACACATTTGCTTCCCTAGAGTGCTGCTGCTCATTAAAAAGTAAATAGAACCTAGTCCTGAGTGTTCAGTGTGTGTATTTCCAGAGGTAAACATGACGTCTCAAATTGACTTATATCATCTAAAGTAGATATGTGGTTTATATCTTCTATATATTTTTTCTGTAGTAAAGGAGTCCATTAAAATGTAGAGTTTCAAAAAAAGTGAGTTTCATCACCTTTTTGCCAAATATTAGAATGTTGTAGTATAGAGAAATCTATAAAGTAGGGAAACTTTCTCAAACTGCTAGGTGACTATTTTTTTTTTTTTTTTTTAAATTCTTACAATTTCAACAAAAACAAGGTTCCTAAGCAAGGTGGTTTGTAAAAAAAAAAAAAAAAAAAAAAAGGAAATTGTGCTTGGTTTTTAACCCAGGCTGGTTCAGCCCTCCCCAAGGGATTTATATCTTACAGAGTTTTATAAGTTCAGCACAGCCAAGTTCACGTGCAGTACCTACACATCATTCTTTAATGGAGCTTAATGGTAAGCTGAAAGCCAAGCTTATGTGAACCCATTTCTAACACAGGACTGTGTTAATAGCACCCTGCTGTGTAATGAACAGTTTCATGTGATTTGCAAAGAAAATGTTTTGTTTAACATCTGTTCAATTAATGTTTTCATTTCATTACTAAAGTTTGTCTTAGGACCAACAGGTTCATTTTCCTATTGGATATTTGGAAAGGGATTTCAATTGTGCACAATAGTACCTTCTGTTTAGACAACCCTCTTGCTATAGTCAATGAGAGGAGGTTCGTGGCAGTGTGCTTTCCTCATGTTCTAGGATGAGGCTCCCCGAGACACAGCACTTCATGCACCTGGGTGAGAAATAGCCCTCCCGGAAAAGCAACACAGCTTAGTGCTGAGGTTGCTTTTTTGACTAGGAAATACTGTGGTAAGAAATTCTCTCTAGTTTGAAACAGTTTACTGTCATTAAAGTGAGTAATGAGTTAGGAATGTGTGACAATTTAATTATAAATTGTAATTGAAAAGCAGTTGAAGTGGAAAAAAACAAAGCTAGACAGTAATTAGAAAAGGATTTAGCTCTCCTTTGTTTTAGTTAGTAAATTTATGGACAATTATGGTTGTCGCCTTTTATAAAAGGAAAACATATTATGAAACAAAAAACAGATGTTTCTTTTAACAAAGCAGATTGTCTCTTTATTACCGTGACTATTTGTCAATGATAGGGGGAGGTCTTTGCTTTGTCTCCTTCCTAGTTGTCAGTTAAAAAGAGGAACCAGTGATATCTGTGGGAAAGAAAATCATTTGTATTAGTGATAAAGTGGATTATGTTCTCTGAAAATGTTTGCGCTGTGACAAGGTACAGAAAGCACCACGGAGGCTGAGTGAGTACCTCAGAGGTCTTTCATAGAACTCTACCAAGTCAGAGTGGGCAGAATGAAGGTCATGTTATGGGTAGGAGAGAATTTTCTTTTAAAAACCAGGGTTCCCCAAATATAATATTAATAGCAATTTCCATAACAATTTTGAGTGAGGTGAGACAGTTAATTATAACTTTATTTGAGTAGAGCAATTGCCTTTAGATTTCTATTCATCTCATCAGCTATGTTTTCTATTATTCAACTAATGAAAGCAGTCCTTTGCAAGCATTTAAGAAATAACTGTGTATCATCTTTGATCAACCACAATAGTGTCCACAAGCCAGTGGTTTCACCTTTGAGTATAAAAACACTATTTGGAAAAGGAAGAAAGAAAAGGAGAACAAAGGCTTATAGAAGGAAGATAGTGTGTTTGTGGGCAGGTTAATGTGTGCCTTTTCATGCAGACCCAGAAAATCCTCTCTAACTCAATTGCTATGAACCCCTGAAAGAGGCAAGCAAAACTTGGTTAGATGCAACTATGTTTTAAATGCACTATAATTATAAAAAGATAATTATTTATAGAGGTAATCATCCCTTAATTTATTTGCCACATCTGCTTTGGTTATCATTTAGATTCCATTATTTAGATATTCTCAAGATAAGACTTGGCTCTGTAAGCAGGATGGTGAGTGGCGTGAGTGTAGGGTAGAGGTGATGGTGGTTAAAATGCACACACACACATAAACACACACCCCTTGCTAACCATAATTTCTCCAGGCAGGCCTCTATAGTTGGAAAAATTAAATCTTGCACCAATTTTCTCATAGATATTTCTTCATTTCTTCATGTGAACTAGGTCTTTGATTGCCATTTCCTTCCCAATGAAGTAAAGTACGTTCACAACGGTTGCCCAATTCTTGATGAAGACACAGTGAAGCTTAGACTTTACAGGTGAGCATTCCCGGAGCTCGGCTTGCTCTCTACCAGGTAACCATTCCGGGCCCTTCTGAGGGCTTTTCTTTGGGTACATGTTGTCACAAGGTGACAATAGATTTCAATTAAGAGAGTAATCAATCAAAACTGGAGACCCAAGCAGGTGAGGCAAGAATTGTAGCCAACTTTTAATTATTCCCATTTGCATAATTTTCCTTGGGAAATTTTTTTTTTAGGGGGAGAGGAATTATTAGCCCCAGCCTGTTTCCTTTTCGGGTTCCTATACAGGTGTCTCTGGTATTCCAACCTACCATTTAGGCTATTAATTCTCTTAATAATGAGAATTAAGTGGAAAATATACTCCAAAAGTGAATGAAGTTCTTCTTTTTGATTACCAGCTGCTTGTTAAAAGTGCAATATGTTCTATTTTGAAACATGTGAAATAATTTAAAATGTTTTAAAAAGCAATTATAATTATAAAGTCTTAACTTAATGATCATATGAGCCAGCAATTCCACTCCTAGGGTACCCATGAGAGAAATGAAAACCTATGTTCACAGAGGAACTTGTACATGAAGGTAGCTTATTCATAATAGCCAAAAACTTGAATCATAAACAAAATGTGGTCCAGTCATAAAAAGGAATAAAACACTGATAGGTTCTACAAGATGAATGAACCTTGAAAATATTACACTAAGTGGAAGAAGCCAGACTTAAAAGGTCCCTATTGTATGATTCCATTATATGAAATGCCTAGAATTAGCAAATCCATAGAGAAAGAAAGTAGGTTAGTGGTTGCCAGAGCCTGGAGGAGGGACAGCTGGGGAGTGACCACTAGTGGGTGTGGGTAATGAAAATGTTCTAGAATTAGACACGATAGTTGTACAACCTTCTGAATATACAAAAAAACACTGACTTAAACACTTCAAAAAGATAAATTTTAAGTGTATGAATTATATCCAAATAAAAGTTAATTTTAAATTTCAGCTTGTGATTATGGTATCGCTGACTTCATAGAAGCAAGTAAGAACTCTGGAGGTGAAGCAGGCCTTCATGTTGTTCTTTACTGGATTTCTATTCCTCTTAAGAGTATTGTATTATGTTGGTGTGAATTTCCCTTCAGCACTAAAATAATGCGGAGACTTTTGTAGAAGAGGTGGGAACAGTGAAACATTCTATAAATGTTTATGAGCACCTACAATAGAAAGGGCTCTATGCTGGGCATAAGAAACACAGAGAAGAGGCTAAATGGACTCTTAGGGTGCTCATAGTCTAAGGCGAAAGATGGGAGACAATGATGGTAAAGAAGAGCAAGTGTCAAAAGAGAGGTATGAGCAAAATGCTGTCCTCAGAAAATGAAGTGTCAGCCAAGACTTCCTTAGGAAGCTGTAAAATCAGCATACAGAGCCATCTGGTCTTTCAGACCAAACTGACTTTCAAGAACTTGCCTAGAGGGGCTGGAAAAGGTGTGGAATTCCAGCTCCTCTTGAGTTTCAATGAGGCAGGAAGGTTGGAAGAGCACGCATGAAGGGTAGGCTTACAGGAACCACCGTGGCCTTGGTCTTGGGTACATTTAAGATCAAATGTTCAGAGGACTTGGAGATGGAAGATCAGGGAGCATGTTTGTTCTTCTCTTACTTCTTCTCTTGCCCCTTTTTGCAAGTTACTTGACCTCTCTATGCCTCACTTTCCTCACACGTAAAATGGGATTGAGGATGCTTATCATAGGTTTTTATAAGGATGGAATGAGATACTGTCAGAAAGAGTTCAACGTAGTGCCTGGGCTGTGATAAAAGCATACCAATTAGAAGCTGCGTCATTGATACGTAGTCTTCATTCATTAATTTTCTCTCCTCAAAAAGCATATTGATTGATGTCTCTTAGTTTTTGTAAACATCCCAAGGTTGGAGTTGCTAAGGGGATGGAGAGAATGGAAGTAACAACGGCTGAATACCTTCACATGCCAGGCACTGAACTGGGCTGCAAATGAGCAGCTAGGTAGTGGTGTTTCTAAAGAGCAAAAGATCTGGATGCTTCAGTATTCACCCCTTTACTCCTGAATTAAAATCTAATCTATGAATTACACAGGTTTGATACTCTTAAATTATGTATGTGCTAAAATTGAGACTCTGAGGTCTCAGCAGTCATTAAATACCAGCATGGATGATGAGTTTGAGAGCAGGTGCTGAAAGAAAGATGTTTCGAGGGGGGAGTAGCAGGAAAAGGTGGTGACACTAGAGTAAAGAGAAGGAGGGAGGAGGACAGAGTCTGGGAGTTGAGCATAAAACAAAAGTTCAGCTCAACCTGAGGCATAAGTTTGGGGAGGGCCAATCTTTAAGCTTCAAGCTGAGCACACAGGTCTCAGAAGTACCTGAGCACCAGTTCTCACTGCCATTACTCTGTGTTCTCCACAGGTTTACTGAAACAGACACCTTCACAGAAACCTTTACCCTGCGGGTCTATCTCCTGGAGCCAGATTGTAACATCATCCGCATGAGTAACAATGTGCTGGAGGTGTCCGAATTCTATGGCCTGTCCCGGGCGATTGATAAGAACCTGCTCACGTTTGATTATGATAGGATGGCTAGCCTGGAGTGCACAGTCAGGCTGGACCCCGTGAGAACTTGGCTGCCAGCCCATGGCCACATGGTTCTGGTGGAGCCTCGGCCGGGAGAACCTCGTGGAGATCAGCCACATAGTTTTTTCCCTGAGTCCCGTATGATATTTCTTAATACTTATCTGGGTGTTACTAAAACAGACAAAAATATCCACACACGGTCATCTTCTACCATGACAAAGGGTTCTGTTTAACTAATGTAAAATTTAGCTGGTTGAAAATTGTTGGTTAGTGGTTAAGAACATAAACTATAGAATTAGACCTGGTTTTGAAAACTGCGTCTGCTGTTTATTTCCTGTGCAATCTTATTAACCTGTCTAAGCCTCTGTAAAGCAGGAAAGGATAATAGCAGCTCTGTAGGGTTGTGTAAGGATGGGTATAAATGAGATTACATACACAAAGTCCTTTACACGGTGTTCAGTGTACAGAAGATACTCATTAATTGCCACCTGTTATTAGTAATAGCAATCGCAGCAGTGGCAAGAGTAATGGTGCATTTATGAAGTATTATTGGATTATGAGCAGGTTAGAAGTAAAACTAGCTGGTAGAGCTGATGGATAACGTTCCTTCTGCTATTCATTTAATCAACGTACTTTGGGCATCTCCTGTTGGTATGATAGTGTTCTAGGAACTAGGGGAAACCAGGAAATATAGCCATAATCATCTTCATAGCAGTAATACTTTGAACGTGATAGATGTTTACAGTTAAAGACATGCATGTGCATAAATCATCTCATTCATCTTCACAACAATCTGGTTAGAGTATTTTCTACATCAGGGAAATGAGACTTGAAAAATAAGTGGTTTATGAGTATCATATACCATACAAGAGTGAGAAATACAGTTGGGCAAAGACATGAAGACTACTGGAAAGGCAATTGTGGTTTCTGGAGAAAGAGTGGGTTGGTTCAGGTGGTCAAAGATGGTTTAAGGGAAGATTTAGTAAAAAGACTAACTGACATAGGATATGAAGGATTTGAGTGTGTGGTAAGAATAACGGGGAGGTTCAGTGAGTAGAACAGTCCAGTAGAGATTGTCCAGTGGAGATGGGGACGCTGATGCTGTGAGCTAGCCCACAGAAGGCCTCTAGTGAATTCCTGAGCTGTTGTCCAGAGAAGTTCAAGCTTTAGAAAACACATTTTCTATATTTTTTCTCTCACTGTAAGTTGTGGTGGGCAAAACCCTGATGAAACAACTGTCAACTGTTTTCCATTCAGGCTGTCAGAATAACGACTACTCATAGGGTACACATGGGTATTCTTTGGGCATTGCATGGGAATAAGTATCTATGGGAGGTGGTACTGGTTTTTAAATTTTGCGAGTGTTCAAGTGACTATCTTGCTTCAATACTGTACATTTTAGAAGTGGGAACAGAACCGAAGTGTCCTGGTGGCAGCTGCTCCCCAGGATTGAAGAAAATAGAAACTCTCAAAGTAAGCTGTGAGGAGTTCCTGCTGATGGGGCTTCGCTATCAACATACAGACCCCCCTTCACCCAACATTGACTACATCTCCATCCAACTGGACCTCACAGACAGCAGGAGTAAAATCGTGTACAAGGTAGAGTTTGGAGTTCTGTGTCAGTGTCCCCAGGTGATTCACAGCCACAGAGCCAACTCCATAGGGGGTGTTCCTGTGTCTGTTCTTCTAGTAAGTACTTAAAACTTAGCTTTTGTACATAAAATCAGTATATCAGTATATAATTTCCCTCCTCAGGTTCTTTCTAGCTAAGGCAACTTGGGAAGACTGGGGCTAATTACATGCTCACCTTCTTCCTTCTCTACCTCTAGGACTTTATAAATATGCTCACTGCAAAGAATATTAAGAAAAACACAGAAATCAAAGTAAGGAGGAAGTAAAACTATCACTATCTGTATACTCACCATTTTTACACACACACATACATAGTAGGAGACAGGCATACCAGAGTTAGTTTTATGGAATTGAATTTATATTATATGTGAAGTTTTATATCTTGGTTATATTATTATTTTTATGATTGTATAGTCTGTTCTCATCAAAAGACTAAATGTCAATTCACCCATACTTTCTTCTAGAGTTTTAAAGGTATTATTATATTTGCCTTTTTATCCATCTGAAATAAATTTTATTATATGGTGAAATACAAGGAACAGTTTGTTCCAGATGGCCCAAATATTCAAGACCATTTGTTTCCATTTTATTTTATTTTTTGAAATAGAGTCCACCCTGGTTAGAGTGCCATGGCATCATAGCTCCCAGCAACCTCAAACTCTTGGGCTCATGTGATCCTCTTACTTCAGTTTTTCATTTTTTTAAGTAGAGATGGGGTCTCACTCTTGCTCAAGCTGGTCTCAAACTCATGAGCTTAAGCAATCTGCCTGCCTTGGCCTCCCAGAGTGCTAGGATTATAGGTGTGAGCCACTTTACCAGGCCCAGTTTCCCATTGATTTTAAATGATATTGTAACCTAGTTGTTTGTACCCTTACATTAACCTGAAATGAAAAAAAAGAAAGATATACTGTATTCTATTTCAAGTCTAACTCTTTTGTTTCTACTTATTCTTGTGTTAGTGCCACAATTGTAATAATCCATTACGATTATTCTAAACGTAATGGATCTATAATACACTTTATTCATTGGCAGGGGTGTCCAAACTTTTTTATTTTCTGGTGCCCATTGGAAGAATAAGAGTTGTCTTGAGCCACACATTAAATACACAAACGCTAACCAAAGTTGATGAGCAAAAAAGAAGATCCATACTGTTCATGATATTGGACATCACAGATAAGTCAAACAGTCTTCAAATAATCTGCATGTGACCTTGGGCCACAGGTTGGACACCCTGCATGTCTTACAGGCAAATACTTCCTCATCACTCCTATTTAAAACTTTTACAGTTTTACAGTTTTAAATAGTTTTAGTTCCAGATATATAATTAAATCATTTATGTGAGTTTCAGGAAAAAACCCTCCTAAGGATATTTATTAGCATTGGATTAAAACTAGAAATCATTTGTGAAAGGACTGGAATGATAGAACATTAACCATATTGAACTTCTCAAGCAGAAATGAGATATCTCACTTCATCTGGGCAAATGTTTTCTTCACGTACACTGAAGCACACTTTGTAAGAATTGAAACTTTCTTAAAATAATTGAATTCAGGAAGTTTGTTTTTGTGAAACAATAGTGAATAGAATATTCCCTCCCCCCCATTCTACCTTCTCACTGGTTATTGATGATAAATAGGAAGCATGTTTTTTGGTATAATTTTCTCTTACCTGACATCTTTCCTGAATTAAATTATTTTAAGAAAGTTTCAATTCTTTTGAGCTTTTAAAGATCATAATTATATCTTTCACTAAGGATAATAATTTTGTGCTCCCCCCATCATTATTCCTCTTATTTCTGCTGTATTTCCCACTGGCTTAGCCAGAACAATATTAAATACAATGTTGTTTTATATACACGGTGTACATAAAGTTCATGTGTAATTTAAAATAGCTTAACGTAGTAAATTGCACATGAACTTTATGTCCACCTTGTATATTTCATCAATATCAACTGCCTTTCTAATACCTTTTGCCTTGAATTCATAATATGATCCCTCTGCTTTTTCCTGATAAATTTGGATCATCCTTTGACTTTTAATCTTTGTATATAATTTTATTTTAAATGCTTTTCTTGTAAGGTACACATAATTAGTCACATTCATTGAATTTTAGAATATTTTCCTAGAATGAGAAAATATAAACTATGTTTAGGGTAAAAATGGATACACACTTTTTGTCATCTTATTTTATGCTTTCTTGCTAATTAAAAAATTATTTGCTTGCTTGCAAGGTATTTTTTGCTTTGTCCTTATTTTATTTGAAAATCCTTTATCCCACTGTATGTTTTCTTTAGATTTAATTCTAATTTTAAAAATATTCTTCAACCTGTATTTACAATATTGAAAGTCAAAAATAAAATGGAGTCTCTTGGCTCCCTCCTATGTCTGAGGAGGATTGATCCAATTGTTCATTTCTACTGGTAATTGCTTTGTTTATATAATTTGTGATTTCAATTCTAGCACACGATTGTTATACATCATTATTTCCGTCATCTTTTATTTCAAGTAAGCTCTTTTGACATTTGTCTCTGTTTTATTAACGTTTTAAGTACCATGTTTATTTAGCCTTAACTCTAAACTTAATTTAGCCTCTATGTTCACTAATCTTTTTAAATCATAATTTACCCTTTCTTAAATTTTCTACTTATGCATCTTCCAATACTTCTTCCCCATTGGCACATGAAGAGTAGATATAATATCTAAACCCTAGGGTGGCTCAGTCTATCATCCATTTGTCTTTATTAACCACGCGCCGGGAAGGGAAGGCATTGATTGTTCTTCTGTGTTTCTTTTGCACCTTTCTCTTCTTCTGAGCTTTGCTGGCTACTTTCTAAGCTTTTAGGCTAGTGGCAGGAGTGGTTTTGGGGAGTACTTGAAACAGAGATCGCCTTTGATCTGGCACTGATGAAACAGGATTTCACGCTCTCGAGCCTGGCAGGTGTTTCAGGCTGCCTCCTTGTCTCAGAGGTTTCTCTGGAGAGACTGGGTGCAGAGCTCTCTGCCTTGCAGCTCTCTTATCTGGGAAGGATGTGTTTCTTGCCTGAGTGGTCATTTGTGACTTCTCCTGCTGCCCCTATGATAGGATTTTCATCTCCAGCTTTTTTGCTGCTGGGGTTTTGTCCTCTCAAGAATGCTCCCTTGGCTGGGCACAGTTCTCACACCTGTAATCCTAGCACCCTGGGAGGCTGAGGCAGGTGGGTTGCCTGAGCGCAGGAGTTTGAGACCAGCTGGAGCAAGGGCGAGACTCCCCTCTCTTATAAAACGCAGACAGGTGTTGTGGTGGATGCCTGTAGTTCCAGCTACTTGATAGGCTGAGGCAAGAGGATTGCTTGATCCCAAGAATTTGAGGTAGTTGTGAGCTATGATGCCATGGTGCTCTACCCAGGGTGACAGAGTGAGACTCTGTCTCCAAAAAAATAAAAATAAATAAAAAATTGCTCCCTAAAGGTCAGGGTCAGGGCCCAGAAAAAACCAGACTAACTCCTTGTCCCACTGGGTGCATATGTGGGAGCTGCTTGTATATGCCCCTTGTTGCCACAAACAGGATTCCAGCACAGTCACCATTACTCTTCTGCTTCTGGCCATTTATGTGCCTCTGGTGTGCACTCCACCTGCAAGAAATACATTTTAAGGCTGATCTCAAGGAAACTCCCCTCCTGACACCTGAGATAAGGGATGCAGCATTTCCCCACACTCTCTGCTTTATGGGGTGTGTGATGTTGAGGGCTGGGGAAGTGACTCAGCATAGCACTCCTCTCTCCAAATAAATGTCTTTCTCTTACCTCTCTCAGTCTTTTTATATTCTTATAGTGAGAGAGGGTTTTAGAGTCTGGAACTGGTTCTTCGCAAATTCTGCATAGTACAGTATCTGTCTTATATCTATTTTGAAATCTGGTTTCTCTTTTATGGGAAATTGAGTTGAGACTGAGCCAAGAATAATTCCACTTTTAGTAATCTGTTATTTATAGTTTACAACTCCTAGTCCAATATCCAGTGCTCAGTAGTATTAGACTAATGTGATATTGATAATTGAGGCTTCTTTCCCCAACAATGGAATTTATTAAACCCTGTGGTAGCCAGCATCTACTGCTGTAAGGATTCTTCCGTCCATAGCACTTGTTGATACTTCTGGTCTCATGATGCGGTTTCATGCTGTCTTTGGAGGGTCTCTTACTCATGGCACTCTCATTTGAGGAGGATGCATTCTTAGCCTCACTGATCATTTCCAATTCCCGATACTTACCCCTCACTCAGAGACCCAGGGTCTTCAATTAACTGGACAATGAAACAACCATCCTTTTGTTGCATGATAACTGAATTATAAATATGTTTTTCCTTCATTCTTCTCCTGCACTCTTTAAAACCATATGAAAGGAGGTAAGCCCTGTGGCTAGAGGAGGTTTTGAGTGTGTGCCAGAACCTGCTAAGTGCCTTACTTTAGCTATTTCTTGTAATACTTGGAAGTCTAGTATTTTCATTTATAGATGTAAGAACAATAAGACTTAGGAGTATCACATCTAAAGCCATGCAAATTAGGCCAGAAATGTTGGCTCAAGCTTGTAATCTAGCACTTTGGGAGACTGAGGCGGGAAGATCTCTTGAGGCCAGGAGTTTAAGACCAACCTCAGAAACATAAAAGACCACCATCCCTACCAAAAAACCCCAGAAAAATAGCCAAGCGTGGTGGTGCATTCTTTTTTTTTTTTTTTGTAGAGACAGAGTCTCACTTTATTGCCCTTGGTAGAGTGCTGTGCCATCACAGCTCACAGCAACCTCCAGCTCCTGGGCTTAGGTGATTCTCTTGCCTCAGCCTCCCCAAAGGGACCACAGGCGCCCGC
>CAUYPK010121998.1:0-13601 GCA_963574355.1 Loris lydekkerianus | reverse complement strand
ATCCACACCTGCACCTCCATCCACACCTGCACCTCCATCCACACCTGCACCTCCATCTACCTCTGCATCTCCATCCACACCTGCACCTCCATCCACACCTGCACCTCCATCTACTTCTGCACCTCCATCCACTCCTGTACCTCTATCCACACCTGCACCTCCATCCACACCTGCACCTCCATCTACCTCTGCACCTCCATCCACACCTGCACCTCCATCTACACCTGCACCTCTATCCACACCTGCACCTCCATCCACACCTGCACCTCCATCCACCTCTGCACCTCCATCCACACCTGCACCTCCATCCACACCTGCACCTCCATCCACACCTGCACCTCTATCCACACCTGCACCTCCATCCACACCTGCACCTCCATCCACACCTGCACCTCCATCTACCTCTGCATCTCCATCCACACCTGCACCTCCATCCACACCTGCACCTCCATCCACACCTGCACCTCCATGCTCATGTGTATTTACATGTGCACCTACTCTATATCCAGACTCAGAGGCATGATGTGACCAACACGGCTGCCTCTCTTCTGTTGAGGTGACCTTTGACTCATACTGCAGGAGGAAGTTAACACATGAAAATGGGAATGGGCACCTTGCCTTCAAAGAAGTTGTATAAGTTGGTGAAGGCCACACAGCTTGTTCTAAGGTGGGTGGTGGCTGATTCCCAGGTGATGTGCCCCTCACTATTCTGTGCTCCCCTGTAGCGCTGTGGTGCTGGCTGATATGGGGCACACCCTTCCCCCTCCCGAGCAGTGGCTTAACAAGATTAATGTTAACATCAGCCTGTAGAAGAAACCTGGGGGGAGCACCCAGGAAGTGGCAGAAGGTAACATTGTGAGTTTTATCTGGGGCCCCAGCTCTTCCTTTCTGCCCCCACCAGCACATGGCCTACACCTTCCAGATCTGCTCATGGTCCTGACACCTGCTGGAGTTGCCACTCAATGGAAGGACTGCACAGATTGAAGTCTGTTTGGGTCTTTCAGGCCTCCTCAAAGTCCCACAGGGGATTTTAGCCAGACAGCCAGGAGGGACGT
Source organism: Loris lydekkerianus (assembly GCA_963574355.1). Taxonomy (NCBI): domain Eukaryota; kingdom Metazoa; phylum Chordata; class Mammalia; order Primates; family Lorisidae; genus Loris; species Loris lydekkerianus. Next base: position 12,546 of record CAUYPK010121998.1, on the reverse strand, counting down.
AGCCAGACAGCCAGGAGGAGAAGGGTGAAGACAAGTGTCAGGGTTTTCCCAGAGTGGGAGTGAGAAGGGTTGAGGGACCCAGGCAATACATCCTGTCTCATCTGCTCTGGACAACGTCCTTTGGCACGAGAAGTCAGGTGACTGGTGAGGACTACGGTGCAGGGGAGTCATGTGAGTGAGTTGGCTTTTCCATAGTAACAGTGCGGTTAGGAGGAAAGCATAGTGCTCAGGACATTTCTGGGGTAGATTTGGCAAAACGTGGTGACTGAAAGGCGATATTGGGTGGTAGAGAAGGTGTGGCCTTCCTTGGCATTTGAAGTGAGTCCCCAGCTTCCCCAGAGCTCTGAGGTGACAGTGCAGCAGAGGGGAACTCCACAGGCAGCAGGTGAGACCATGCCCCAGCCACATGGGAAGGGGTCCCCCGGCCCCCCAGACATGAGGCCTGGGACAGGAACGAGCAAGATGGAGACTTCCTGTTGACTTAAAAAACAAAGCTGTGTCCAAAAGATGCTAGGGGCAGAGAAAAGGACACAGAGACCCCTCGAGCCTTGGGGCAATCTTAGCATCAAGTAACAGGGGCAGGAATGGGTTATTCAACACGGATTGAGAAGGAGAAAAGAAGCCGGAGTTCATACTCAGCTAAACGGCAAATAAGCATCTGTAAGAGTAAGGGTATACTGGAAAGCTCTCCTTCATAGAAAAAAGACCAATTACTAAATGCAGGGGATAAAAGAAATAGCAAATCATCACTTGTAGCCACCTTAATAATTACTGATTCTGGGAAAAACCATCAATGGGCACCGAAGCCACTGGATGAGAGATCGCTGTTGAGGAGGCCACCACACCGTCTCCGAGGCAGTGTCATCAAGCCCTTATGAGTTACCTTGGACAAACTTAGTAACTTAGTAAAAGCGGACCTGGCAAGTGCCTCCCCAACCAAACGACCCCGCTCAGCATGATGGCTCTTGGGATGCCGTGACGTCCACCGATGGCACACATCCGGAAGGGACATCTATGCAGTGCCCTCACCGACAGTGGTCATTCTGAATCCAATTGTGAGGAGTCAATTAGATAAACACACTCAAGAAACATCCTGCACCGTTATTAGCCTGGACTCATCAAAAGATCAATTCCACAGAGACAGAGAATGAAACTAAAGCCAGGGGACTGTTCCCGATTAAAGAGGATCACCAGGAACTTGCGGCAAAAGGAAATCCATGATCCTTAATGGCTCCTGGGGAATTTCCTGGAACAAAGAACAAAACGGATATAAAAGGTGTCGTGACAACTGGAGGAACTTGAACACGATAGTATTCTGGATCATAAAATTGTATCCTTATTCATGTCCTGTGTGTGACAGCAGCACTGCAGTGTGTAGGGGACATACACGTTGGTATATTCGTAATGAAGAGTCCTGATGGCTGCAGAAATAAACAGCCCAGTAAAACAGTGCGTGATGTATTACTATGCTCTGTGACACTGTGGTTAAATGTTATCTGTGAGTCTCAGTGTAGGTCATGTGCTCGTAAGTGTGTGGCTCTGACATTTTTCACAATAACAAGGGGGGACGAGGGGACAGTGGTGCACATTGTCAAATGGTACAGGTGTGTTTGTGAAAATGTGTAGTATCTCGGGGTACACACACACACACACACACACACACGCGCGGCATGTGTTAGGACACAGCCACCCAGGAATATTGAACCGATCTTATAGGAGCGAGAGAACATGCTCATAAATATGCATGCTTATGACTCTTTTTGTAGCAAAAACGCACGAAACTAACTGACCATCCACCCATCAGCGACTAAAAAAGTGGGACATTGATCATGTGAATTTTATGCAGCTATTAAAAAGAATGCCTTCTGGCAGAAGGACAGGCTTGGTAGGACAATCCCCCCCCCCCCCATACACACACTGAAAGCAATGACAAATGCTGGGTGAAGAAAGCACATAGGCTCAATTCAAAATGCATGATGTGTGGGCTCGAACTTAAGCTGTGCTTGGAGGCCTGCAGCTGATGATTACTGGGAACCTGGGGAGGGACAAGAGCAGAGAAGCTGGTTCTGCCTTGAGGGCATTTGACATCTGAGGACATTTGAGATTTGGTTTTAGACCCTCAAGGGAGAGAAAGTACAGCCAGGATCTATCCCCATTTTTCTGGGTCTCCCCAAAGGGCGACAGCCTTGGTATAAGGTGAAGTGGAAGTGAATCTACCCTTCTGGGGACTGCACTGACAACTGTCTGTCTCAGAGCTTGAGGAAAAAATTGAGAGGGAAAACAGACCCTGAAAATTTATACCTGAGATTTCAGCTTTATGCATTGGGTTTACATTACTGCCCAGTCTGTAAACCTCAAACTGAGGATTTAGTCTAAAGTAGACCTGGTTGGAATGTCCTGGGAATCCTACGAAGCAAAAGAAAATAATTCCACCTTCAGGGCAGATGGTGAGGAATTCCCACAGAGAAACTTCCAGATGAATATAAGCTCACTCAAAAATTATACACTCACAGGGAGACTAGGTACCATGAACAAGCCCAGCAAAACAACAGATGGTATAATAGCTGCGTAAAATACTTGATATCGGCATTATCAGGTACTAAATATAAAATACCTCTGCTTATTTGTTTGAGTAGAGAAATTAAAGAATGGGAAATAAGAGGAAAGTGCAAGACGATATAAAAGGACCAAGCAAAATTTTTTAAAGAACTGCTTACAAATGTAAACACACATACAAAGATAAAGATTAGACTTAAAACTCAACAGATGGATTTAACAACAGATTACACACAGACAAAAAGAGAATTAGTTTACTGAGATATGCATTTAAAAACACCCATCCAAAATGCAGCCCAGAGAGACAGAAATATGCAAAACATAGGAAAGGAAGACAGACCAGGGGCACAGACTGAAAAGTAACAAGTCTATTTAGAGTTCTGGAAAAAAAGAAAAGGGATAATAAAATAGGGACACTGTGTGAAGATACCATGGCTAGAATTATGTAGAGCTGGTGGAGGACAGGGACTCACAGATTCTGGAGGTGGCACTAATCTTAAATGAGATGACGAAGAACACCCCTCGAGACACGTGGCAGTGGGACCTCAGACAACCAAAGACGAGAGATGCTCTTCAAGCCTCCAGAGAGAAAAGACCTGTGACAACTGGTTTGTTAATAGCCTTGGTCCACGTCTTCCTGTGATTTCCTGCAATCTTGAGAGAATTACCTTCTACATTTATTTCTTTAATCCACTTTGAATTGATAGTTGCATATGCGTTTGAGGCATATATATATACACACATTCATATAGATACAAATGAATATAAATATATATATATATTTCCAGGAAAACCTAATTGTTCAGAACTATTTATTGAAAATGGCATCACTCTTCTCACGTTGAATTGGTGCATAGAACTATACATTTTTATTGATGCATAAATAGAACCCAAATAAATAAAAAGTTATGTCATATTAATGATTCTGAAGATTTAATATTATAAACAGATGTCAATTTTCTCCAAATTGATGTGTAGATCCGGCATAATTCCAGCAGGCACCGTAATATTTTGTGTATGTGTGTGAGTGAATGTAACCTGGCAAGATCATCCATCCTGACATTTACTCCATCACGCAAAGGAGGGAAAAGAGCCAATGGGCTATGGAAGAGAATATGTGTATGTATATACATGTGTGTGTGTAGTAACCAACCTGGCAAGGAGACCCCTAAAGGCCCCTAACTGTTTCATCCTGAGTTCCCATCCATCTCAAACCCCTTATTAGTTTAATTCTGAGACAGGTTACAAGGAAGTTCTCTCTGAGTTCCCTGGCTCCCTTAACAAACAATAGTAAAAACTCACTCAAGCAGACCCAAACCCCCTAGCAGTGGCTAAACAATGGTGAAAAGCTTAGCCAAGTTTGTCCCCATGCCAACTGCCATGATGTAACCCCCTGACTTGCTTTAACTGGTGCCAAACCCCCTGACTCACTGTAACCCCACCCCTGAGCTAACCAGCCACATTCTGCTTCTGTTTTTGCTTAGCTTGCCATGTAGCACCAAAAAAAGTATAAAAAGCAGCCTGCTTTTCTCTTCGGGGCTGTTTTGCCCTTTGGGGCGGCAACTGGCCTGCGCCGGTGTAATAAATCATCATCTGATTTATACCTGAAGTGGGGTCCGCGTCTTTCTTTCAGGAGGCATGAGTACAATGTGTGTTTGTATGAGACAGAATGATCACTCATCAGACTCCCAGGATCCAGTGGTCCCCTTGCTTTAGCCTCCCGAGTAGCTCCAGGTGTGCACACCAAGGACTCCAGGTGTGCACACCAAGAAAAAGGAACAGCTGATGTTCTCTAAATAGCCCCGGAATGTGGTGGTTAGTCTATGTGGTAACTTAAGGGCCTGGCTGACTGTTGTTCTGGGTGTTTCTGCAAAGGTGATTGCAGATGAGATCCACACTGTACTTGGTAAAGCATGTTGCCTTCCATACTGTGGTGGGCCTCATCTCATCAGTTGAAAGCCTGCATAGAACATGGGACCGACTGCTCCCCAGTGAGAGAGTCCTGCAGACAAGCCTGTGGTCTCTGCACCCTTTGCTCTCCTGGGGCCCCAGGCTGCCGGCTCATCCTGCAGATCTGGACCCATCAGCTGACGTAACTGAGTCAATTCCCTGTAATGAAGCCCTTTCTGTTTATGCACACATCAGACTGGTTCTGTGTCCCTGGAGAGCCCTGAGTAATACAGGCCTTTCTCTCAAAGCCCTCTGGTAACACCCCTTGCCCTCTGGACAGACGTCCCAGCTGTGACCACTCACGTGCGTACCACCCCACGGTGTGGGGACTCACCCTTCCAGTTTGTGTTCCAACCCTGACACATGGCCTTTCCCCAGCATAATTTGACTTTCCCCCCGATCTTTCTGCTTGTAATATATGCCCCTTGTCCCATTGTGAAGACTCGGCTCAAAGGCAGGTCTCCCTTATAAAGGCCCCTGGCCCTCTACAGGCTGAGTGTGCATTCCCCGACCCTCGTAAGTTACTGCTCATCACCAAATCATGCTTTGACTTTGTGTAGTCATATCTGATGCACTGGGGCCAGATGTACCAAGGCTGGATGCTTAGCTCTGTCTCTTCCAACTTTGTGAGTCTGGCAGTCACGAGGAACTTGAACGAACCACAAAAACGTTTTTTAATCAGGAAATATGCCGTTGTCCGTGTGTGCTCTGAGCGTGTGGTCCATATTTTAAAGGACATACACAGGACTTGAAGAGATGTTGACAACCGACTGAGGACAGTGGGCTTTCTCCTGGAGCCTTCAAAGTCTTGAGTAAGGCCCAAGGTTATCCAAGGTCCATGCCTAATGCCACCCCCAGCTGAGACCACCCAGGGTGTGTGTCTAGAAGGTGCCCACTCCTGGGGCCATTCCTGGCCTTCTGATGTCATTGGTGCAGGGTGGCATGGAGCGTCAGGGTGTTTTCAGAGGTCTGCTCTGAGCAGAGATCCTCTAAACACACTTCAGCACCTGTAATTCTGTATATGTATATATAATGCCAACTGAAACCAGCAGGCCCAGTGGACGAGAATTCTCCACATATTTCTGATTTAAATCTATTCAGCACGCCCTCCTTAAGGGCCTACCAGAAACACAGTTCTGAGTACTGCCACAGCCACATGCTCCAGAGAAAGAGGGCAGGAGAGCTCTCCGGTAGAAGGGAAAGAGCAGAACTCACAGATATTTGGGAAATTGAATATAAACTACGGGTGTATCAGGTTTATGGAAGCTACTAAACGTATATCCATTACAGAGACAGGCCATGGTCACTGCCTGTGCTTCTCCAAGGCTGGGATTTTTTTTTTCTAATTGTGGTAGGGAAAGGTCATTTCACTAAGCATCCTTAAGGTGTGCCAGGGTGCTGTGTGGTGGACGTGTGCAGGCTGTGAGGCTCCCTGTATCTTTCAGAGCAGTGATTTTCAAACCCTGTGCCACGAGAGGATCTTAGGTATGCATTGAAATCTTTAAAGATCATTAATTAAATTATTTGCAGGAGATGTTCAAAGCACAGTAAGTCTTTTCTTTACTCTTTTTTGGATCTATGTAATTTAAGTGTTCGTGGAAGTTTAACTATAGGTTCAAGAGTGCTGTGAAATAAAAAGTTTGGAAAACAATGTTTTAGAGGAATCTTGGCTAATAAATTAGTAACTGTTAAGTGCTATGTGGCTTCCAGAAGGTAAATAAAAGTTCTTTTAACCCGAAGTCTGTTGAGTTTGTCATGTTTTTATTAGTGCAGTGGTTCTTAACTCACCGGAGTCACTTCAAAAAAATGTAATCTCACAAAGGACCCATTCACGGAGGTAAATGGTTTAGTTGTCCAGGATGGTGTTTGTAAAAGCTTCCCAGGCTTCTTTTATATTTTTCATTTATCTGTACAATGATTTAAATATATTAGAATTTAGGTACAATACTACCAATGTCGTTTTCTACTAATTCTACCGTCAGTCCTGAGTTGGTTTCACCAAATCATCCTCATTTATGGGATGTGTTTTCCTGCCTTTTGGTACAACTGATAATCTTTGATTATATGTTACATGGATGGAAAGAACAGGGCCTGGGAGAAGTAAAAAGGGAAAACCAATTTATCCACTTGCCACGGAGGTTGCAGGTGGAGAGAGGTAAATGCAGGCGGAAGACAGGGGAAGCTGGTGAGGCGAGAAGATGGGGGCTGGGCCCCCAGGGAAGATGAGAGCTTGGCCTGGGGGAGCCTCCCCCGTGTGAAGGCTGGCCTAAGTGGGCACTCGCCAGGAGAAAGGCAATTTTCAGTGACAGTGAGTTTGGTTGCAGCCATGGCTGTTCTAGCAAACGGTCCACAGAAGCCGGGCTCTGTGGAACCAATTGCAACATACGCTTTCCTCCCAGGACAAATGAAACGACCGCTTGGTCTTTAAGTGAATGTAATTTTCAAGAGCCCATAAGATGTTATTGGTTAAACAGAATAAAGGCATAGTAAATTTCCCAGCAGGAAAGAGTGCAGTTATTCTTTTCTATGGAAAATAAATATGAAGTTCTAAGTGGTATTTCTGGACGCATCCATGGAGTCACTAAATCAGCCGGCCCTCCTCTCCACTGCATCTTGTATAGGTGACAACCGCTAAGTTCCTGTAGGCAATGGGTAATTTTGCCATCTATGGCCTCCACTGCTCACTTAGCAAGAGGAAATCTCAATCCTTTTGTAAGTGACTTACAACATTTGACATGCATGTCTCAGCCCCTTCCTGGAATATACTCACAGGACAGGCTGCGTCCCCATTAGTGAGTGACGAGAGGGCTCGGCCCTGGGGTAGGGTGAGGCTCTCACACCCCTCCAGGGCGCAATTTCATCTTCCTCCTCACCAGCAGCTGAGGGGGTGGGGGGTGGGGGTTACAATCTGTCACCAACAAATTCCAATTCCCCGCCAACCTTTCCCAGATGGCTTTGCAAGCTTTACGTTAACTTTTCCCATTTAGAGTATCGTTTCAGACCTGTGGCTTTTCACTGAATTGGCCAGTTCCAGTTACCCGTAATTACCCATGATGTCACAATGTGTCCCTTGAGGGCCTCTTGGTTTAGCTACTTTTTGTCCCTTTGATACAATTCCCAAACATTTCAGAAAGAATTCCCGCTCTCTGGCAACAAGACCTTCCAGCATCACCTCGACCTTCTGCTTCCCAGGATGCCATGTCACATCTGTGGTCCCTCTTATTACAGTCTGGGAGTAATGCTGGTATTCAGTAGTACTGGGAGAAGTTACAGTTCACAATAGTTTAAATGTGTGTTCCAACGTGGTGAGAATGGTAATATTCACAAAGATAAAAGACATCCCCACTGCCCTAATTTAATCATAACACATTATTTGTCAAAATGTCATATGTATCTCAGAAATACGCATGATTATTAAGTACCGATAAAAAGAATGAACGCAAGTGGGGAAAGGAGAGCCGTTGCCTGCGCGGGGGGAGTCCTGGTGCTCCTTTGCTGACAGATATAGAGAAGGTACTTATTAAGCTACAACATGAATTCCCAGTTTGATCTTCCCATTATTAGGCCTATTCAATAAATTTTATTCTAATGTTTAAATAGAATTTTTTTGGCCTTCTAACGTGTTTACCTGAATGTTTAACTGTGATCGTAATAATTCTTCACACACCCATGACCCATCAGCAGGCTCACTGTGGACCTGGCTGTTCCTCTCTTAGCCCAAAGTTCCCTCTTCCTTCCACTGGAGCCTCCTTTGTGCCAGGCCTGGAGACGTGCTCTGGGCACAAGCTGTGAGCAGACTGGGACTCTGACTCTGCCGAGCTGTGGTAGCGTGAACGCTGGGCCAGAGGATGGGGCTGGACACAGGCTCTGGGTGGACTGGGGAAGGCAGCACATTCGGCCTCTTCCTGGGTCTCTGGGGCTCGGGTGTTCCCCTCTGCCACATCTCCTCTGCTCTTCTTCCCAAAGTCTATGGCCACCCAAGCCCCAGGCCTGACCACTGCAGCTGCTCCCTCCTGCACTGTGCCCCCTCTGTGTGTGGTGGCCCTGTGGGGTTGAGTGGGGCCAGGCTCTCAAAGACAAAGCTGTGTGTGCTGGGGGGCTAACAGCATCCCAAAGTCCCCCCACTGCTGCTGTGTTGGGGTCAAAGTGTGCCCAGGAAAACCACCGCCCCCTCCCTCTCTGCGCCTGCTGGGAGCCATTTCCTGCTCCTCTCCCAAACTGTCCTGACATCAGGCCTTCTGCCATGCTGGGACACGTGTCCTGCTCCCCTTGGTGGGCTCTGCCAATCTTTGGGAACTGTTTTTCTTCGGGGACATCTTAAAGTCAGGGTTCCTGGAGTTGTTAGGATTCGTGACATAGAAAGAGGAGCTGCTGTCCCGGCATTTTCAAGAGGACAATGGCAAGTCCTGGATGTTCCTAGTCAAATGAGGCACATAGGTAAATGTGAGATCTGTCTGCTACAGAGGACCCTGGCGAGGCCACCGACCCTTGCTCCAGGGGCTCTAAAGGGCCCCCGTGGACATCGAAGCTGACCTGCTCCTCCTTTAGGTATAGATGACAGCGGCTGACAGACTCATGTCAGATTTTTGGAATGTTTCTAGTGAGATAGTTAATTTTTAAATCACTTAGTTTGAAAACAGAGATTTCTTATACTCTACAGTAAAAATACAGTAAAGCAAAAAGTAACTCTCAACCCCAAACCAGGAGAACACGCCCCTCACGTCTGAGGGGCACAGAAGAGGAGGGAAGAGGCAGGCGAGCGCAGGACTGAATACCCACAGCTGCACGGACGGAAAGCAAGATGTTCTCAGAAACAATCACCCTTCAAGTGACTTGATTTGGGAGGATTTGCTTGAAAAGAGTTAATCAGAAATAAAACAGCTGCTTTTAATGGGGCCGGGGGAGGAAGCTGCCTTTTGGAATAACTTCTACTGCTGGGGAGGGGATCAGGGAACAGCAGGACACACCTGGCCATGAGCATAGCCCTGTGCACACGGGGAACAAGGGGGGCAGAGGGGATAAGAGGGACAGAGGGAATGAGGGAGACACTGGGGATGAGGGGGACATGGGGACACAGGGGACAGGGGGGGCTTGGGGGCCAGAGCTCATTGCTGGGATCCATCCACAGCAGGCACACCCTGAACACATAGTGGGAAGGACCTCAGAACTGCCAGGCCAGGGCGATCCCATCTCTTATCATCCTTCTGACAAAGCCCCTGACCCAGGGAGGTTCACTGTCCAGCTCCTTCCAGGAGCGGCTCCCAGGATTTGCTCTGCTGGGCCACTTGCTGCCAGTCTGGTAATGGGAAGTTAGATTGCACTGAACACTCACTATTTTGATTGAGGATGAAGCTTTAATGTAACTTCTCAATACAGAAGGGCCTGGATGCTTTACTGGGGTCCAAGGCTCTAGGCAGAGCCCTGGGGACCGTGTTGAGCTCCGACTGTGTTCCAGGAACCTCACTAATCCCGTTTTGTTTTCTTCTGCCTGTGCTAGCGGAATGCGGGCACATGGCTCAGAAAGGCCACCAGATTTGTAAAGGTTCAAAACAAGCCATTGGCAGAGTGGAGGGAAGGAGCCAGATGGACCGATTCCAAGGCCAGGTGGTCAGCTTCCAGCCCCTCTGGCTGGGCGGAGCAGCCCCAGAGCTCACAGAAGCGGGGCTCGCTCACCCCAGCTCCCACCTCCATGTTCCGCCTGCAGCCCCCCCTTTGTGATCTAACTTGCTTGGCACGCCAGGATCCCGCCAGACTTCTCTGCAGATCAAACAGTCTGTACCAGATCTTCCCAAGAACTGGATTTGCTTATCTCACGGAGCGAGCGTGGAACTCTGAGCAGCTTGGCAGCCTCTGTGCTGCGAACAGCCCTGTTTCCTCGAGCACATGGTCCCAGACGAAGCTTGAGAATTCTTTTCAGCATCACACTGGAGCTGAGGGTGGGAGGAGGAGAAGCCAGCAGGCAATGCTTCTCAGCCAGGGTTTCACCGGCCCCAAACTCCTCGATCGAGCAGCAATGGGAAATCAGAAGACACAGAAGGCACAGCCCTAAATTTCCTCACTTGATCAATGATGCCTTCCTTCAGATGGTGCCCGTGCCACATTTCTTTAAGTGCGTACAGGTCCCCTTTTAGGCCACGGGGTACTTACATCTATTTAGAATTTATCACCATTGTTTCGACAGCGTGCTATCCTTGTCTCTTGTTAAGTGTTTTGCCTCAAGCATAAAGAAGCTAAACAATGAATTTCTAAATGTTGGCAAAAAAACCCCTCTAAGAACCTCTGAGAGTGAAGGAGCTGAGTAAGTCTGTCTGCAGGGCTCTCACTTGCCTTTCACAGCACGTTGGCAAAAAATTGTGACATTTTTGAAGACATCCCAAACACAAAAGTGGCTAGAAACCTGACCCATCCTGAACTCTGGGTCCCCCTCCAGGTTCTCACAACAGAGTCCTGGAGATGAGCTGGATAAGGGTCTTGGTGCATAAGGGTTAGGGAAGTGGGGATTGTTAAGACCTAGGTCTATGGGAGCTGAGACCCACCAGGTGCAGAGGTAAACAGATGACCCTTCCCACAACCGGACAGGAAGCTGATTTTTCCAAAAAGATTAGCCCTGGGCAGAAAGGACCCCCTCAGGCACTGAATTCTGGAGAAGGCTGGCTTCTCTTGGACACCTTCCAAGGAGTTAATTACCAGAAGGTCACCATGGAAACATTCTTCACTCTGAACAGCGCAGGCTAGGGCCTCGTTGTGAAGGCAGATACAGATTCTGTCTGTGTAGCCAAAGTTGTGGAGTTCCATCTTAATAAGGTGGCCTGATGGGGAGCCTGTGAGCCCCAAATATGCCAGCAGGAAGTCCCAGGGCCAGCTCCCGACTGAGACCTCGCTGCGCTGCCCCACTTCCTCCTTTGTTCCTTCCTTTCTAGTCTGTATCTTGAGCTGCGTCTTTGTCATTAAGATGAAAAAGAAATACTATTTGTTCTGTCCCTAAATATGGGTCCTGGGAAATACAGTGATGTGCAGGAAGGGCTAAGACTCAGCACCCTGAACTCTGGGGCCCAGCAAACACAGGGGCCAGTGAGCTGCGGATGGTGTGAGCCGGTGTGCACCTGCTGACCACGGGCAGGGAGGGCGTAAGGGCTCTGACCTCTTTCTTCAGGATGGGCTAAGGCAGTGCTTATTGACCTGTGAAGTTCAGGGTCTTGTGGAAATGCAGATTCTGTGCCAGCAGCCTGGGGAGGCTGAAATCCTGCATTTTGCTAATCCCCCTGAGGGTGCAGGGCTTGGTGGTCCAGGCGCTCCCTCCCCATTACCACAGAGCAGGAGGGGATCAGACACCTTCCCATTCACACATTTCCTGCCGTCCTTGTTCCCCTGATCACGCTTTTCCTCCTCCGGGCAGCTTGGGTGTGGCAGCAGGCAGCATTTGAGGGGTCCTGGGTGGGGTCCCCGCTTGTAACACGCTACTTTTATAACAATCGGAGATGTTGCCTGAGCTTGTGCCCGTGTGGTCTCAGCCTTGAGGACGGATGCCTGGAGCGGTAAATAGGAAATACTCACCTTTATTGGTGAGCCTGGTTTTTGTAAAATAATTTTAGGTTTATAGAGGGTTGCCAGGACAGCACAGAGAGTTCCCCACATGTACATGAGTTCCCCAAACGCACATGAGCATGGTACGTTTGTCAAAAGGAAGGCTTTGTCCGGGAGGACGCCCTGCAGTGAACTCTGACGCCCCTGTGCCTGGGAGGACGCCCCTGTGCCTGGGAGGACGCCCTGCAGTGAACTCTGACGCCCCTGTGCCTGGGAGGACGCCCTGCAGTGAACTCTGACGGCCCCTGTGCCTGGGAGGACGCCCTGCAGTGAACTCTGATGCCCCTGTGCCTGGGAGGACGCCCTGCCTTGAACTCTGACGGCCCCTTTGCCTGGGAGGACGCCCTGCAGTGAACTCTGACGCCCCTGTGCCTGGGAGGACCCCCTGCACTGAACTCTGACCCCCCAGGGGCCGGGCCGGGCCCCGCCGGTCGAGCAACCGTCCCAACAACTGTC
>CAUYPK010121997.1:0-16062 GCA_963574355.1 Loris lydekkerianus | reverse complement strand
TAAAGTATCTCAAGAATGGAAGAAAAAGTACCCAATGTACTCAGCCCTACTATGAAACTAATTTAGGACTTTCACATGAAAGCTATAACCCAGTTACAACCTAAGAATAGGGGGAAGGGGGAAAGGGAGGGGAGGGAGGGGGGAAGTAGGTAGAGGGAGGGGGATTGGTGGGATTATATCTGCGGTGCATCTTATAAGGGTACATGTGAAACTTAGTAACTGTGGAATGTAAATGTCTTAGCACAATAACTAAGAAAATGCCAGGAAGGCTATGTTAACTAGTGTGATGAAAATGTGTCAAATGGTCTATGAAGCTAGCGTATGATGCCCCATGATCATATCAATGTACACAGCTATGATTTAATAATAAAAAAAAAATGTGGAGGAGACCTACCTTTGCTTTTTTAATTTTTTCAAAGCCCCTGGTTTTGTGCCAGGCACATATTTACTGATTTGAATGGATTTCATTATTAGGAAAATGGAACGGTTAGGTGGTTTGAGCTGTATCAGCAGAAACTCCACCTTATAAACTACAAGAGAGTGTTGACGATTCTTCTTGTTCTTTATCTGGTCTACTCCTTTTAAGACTCAGATAACAAGTTCTATGTCCCAGAAAGCCTTACCCGAGACATAGAATGATTCATTGCCTCTCACCTATGTGCTCAGGGAGCCTGCCCATGCCTGGAGCACAGCCCTCCCCTGTCTGCTGCTGTGGACATGCCTGGCTGTTAGCCCCATGAGACTGTAAGCTTCTTGAGAACAGGAGAAAAAATGCATCATTCAGTTCAGTTCTGGTTTCCTGGCTGCAAAGTTGCTTACTACATAACTTAATAAACTTTTTAATTATTATGACCAATGAAAGAAAATAATGGATTGCAGGAATGGGGTCAGCCACAACACAACACAATATGGAGAAATCCCTGGAAATGTGAGCATCTATTTTATTAACATAATGAACTTTAAAACTTAATATTTTTTTCTGAATTAAAAAAATACTTGGTAGTATTTTTCTCAAGTTCCTTGTCCGTAAACATTCACATAATGAACATTCAGAACCAGATGAACGTCTGTGTGATAATTGAAAATGCCACAGAGAACAGTGACTTCTGAAACAAACAGTCACCGGGGAAGTAGGTGGTTGAGGGGAACTATTGCTTGGAAGCTAAATAACCTGCCTATCTGGATACCTTTCCCTTGAGATGGTGGCTACTGGAAGCCAGAGACAGACCTTTCAACAAGATTAAAGAGACGCTATTAATTGCTATCGATCATGGGTCAACAAATTAAATTGCATCTGCAACTGCATCTCTGAAAGGTCTAAATGAGAAATGCAGTTAATGGGTCTGGCTGACCCAATGTTGTGATTAATGAAAAAGGGAATGAAACCAAAAAACAAACAAAGGCAAAGGAAAATATAATGAGAATATGTAAGGTTGGGCCTCCATGGATATCTCAAATTGAAAGGCTTTCCCTGGACCTAACTTGCCATTTAGTCCTGTTATGTTGTGGGAAAAAAACAGAGAAGGCCACGGTGGACATCTAAATGTTTTTCTTTTTTAAATTTACAGAATTCTGATGAGCAACAATATGAAAATGAAAGAAACATTTTACATTCTGAAGGGGCAAGTAAGGAAAGAGGTGTTGGTAATCTACAAGCAGTTTGTAGCATAATATGCAAATACATTTTTTTTCCCACTATGGCATGAGATTAATATTTGCCACAAACCAGTAAAAGAATTCAGTTATTCTTGCCATTCCAAACTTTGATTTCCTTTTCAAGACTATGATGAAAAACCATAGACTTGGTAAACTTTGGCTATTCAAATTGTAATTATTCAGACGAAGATGAAAATAATGTTGGCAAGTAGACCCAGGGTTGGCTGCCCTGAAGATGGTCCTAAATACCGATGCATTACTGGCATCTTCATCTTCATCATGTTCCACCCTAAGTAAACATAGGTTCCATATTTTTGGTGGTGACTGTCAGTATCAATGTCCTTTTGACCACCTGAGCTAGTAATGTGGCTGTTTTAATTTTTGAAGTCTCATTTGATCCTCTGTGAAGTCCTGTTGTTCCAGCTGGTCTGAGTCATACCACTTTCAGATCAGACCCTAATCATTTTTTCTGGGTTTTCATGATTGCTTTCATTAGCGTCTCCACATCTCTCTCTCCAGACCTCAGTCCATCCTTTACTTTGCTGTCAGAATTGTTTTCAAAATACAAATATGGCCATGTCACCCTTTTATTAGATATTAATTCATATTATGGATAAAAACCAAGTGTCAGTTTCTTAGCATGATCATACAGGTCTTAACAACAGGGGTTTCCATCCTAGACAAATCTCCCACTGTATTCCTCCATCACCAGCCTCACACTCAAATCATACCCAACTGCTTGTCTCACTACAAATATACTATTTTTTTTCTGTTTTACAATATGTATGTATGTTATTCTCCTAAATTCCTACTCAACTTGTATCTAAGATCTAGGATACAAATTCAACGTCATCTTATCCATGAGGTCTCTTTTCTGATACTTTCAGTCCTAACAATGATAACTAACCTACAGCAAGTCTTCTTACACGCAGGCCCCTGTCTCTGCTCTGATCTATTTTGTGGGTAGCATTCTGTTTAATTCAATTCATACAACTCTCTGATAAAAAGGCTGGTTTTTCTACTTTCTTATCATATGAGCCCGAGAAAGCCACAAAACTCTCTGAACCTCAGTGTTCCCATTGAAAATGGAAATACCAGTCTGTAATTTCATGGTGGTTGTAAGGATGTCTCATGTAAAGTAGCCTGTACATGTCTGATACACAGAAGAGGTTTAAGAGATAATAGCTGACCTTTATATTCAGATCCTCTCCAATAATACCCACCTCATATAATTATTCATTTGGAAGGTTTGAAAACACAACTCAAATCTAGAGGTATAGCTTTTTGAAAGTACCCCTTACTTGGCCAGGCACCATGGCTCACGCCTGTAATACTAGCACTCTGGGAGGCCAAGGCAGGTGAACAGCTTAAGCTCAGGAGTTTGACATTAGTCTGAGAAGGAGTGAGACCCCATCTCTACGAAAAATATACAAAAATTAGCTGGGCATAGTAGCGTGGGCCTATAATTTCAGCTGCTCAGGAGGTTGAGGCTAGAGGATCACCTGAGCCCAAGAGTTTGAGGTTGCTGTGAGCTAGGACACCATGGGACTGTACCCAGGATGACAGAATAAGAAATTGTCCTCCCCTGCTACATAGAAAGGAAGGAAGGAAGGAAGGAAGGAAGGAAGGAAGGAAGGAAGGAAGGAAAAGAGAGAGAGAGAAAGGAAGAAAGAAAAGAAGAGAAAAGTATCAGGCAAGATAATTGCTTGAGCCCAGGAGTTTGAGGTTGCTGTGAGCTGTGTTGCCATGGCATTCTATCAATGGTGATCAAGTGAGACTCTGCCTGATTAAAAAAAAAAAAAAAAAGAAGAAGAAAGTATCTCTTACTCAAAGCCATCCCATAAATATTGAAATTATTTAAATTGGAGTTTGGACTTCAAAGAATTATGAGGTCAAGGTTTTCACAAGTTAAAAATAAATCTGTGATGGAGTTATATGATTTATATGCCATTATTATATGATTTTATTTCCACAACTGAAAATATTTAAAATAAAAACCAAATTTAGGGTCCTTAAAATTAAATGAAAGACATTCTTTCAACTGAAGCCATTTAACTTTTCCTTTATAAAAGGTGCTATGGCCCTAGCTGTGTCTTGCTCATGGAAAGAACTGTATATGCCTTCTAGTCTGACCAGAGAGAATCAGATGTTTATACCGCATAACACAGTTTGAGGCTTACTGAGGAGAATGTTACCCCAATATAAAGAATAAATCTTTTATGGACGTGGTAAGAGAGCATGGGTGAAGTTGTTGACTCAGAGATAGCATCTGTCTTTGAAAATCACAAAAATGTCTTTCATTGATGGAGTGATAACAAATCCAAGGCCGTCTCAGTTCAGAGCATTCTCTCCTGCTCTTTGAGGCGCCTTTTCCGTGAAACTTGAGTCTGAACTGAACTGTCCGCGATCCTTTACGGAAGACATAAGGGTCAGAGAAGGGGCTACGTGGGAGACTGAAATGCGAGACAGCCTGACCTCCCAGTAACCTGCCCGGGGAGGGCTGCGGGTTCCGGGGTGGGGACGCCAGGCTGACGTTTCCTTACTGGTTGCCTTTTTCATTCCTTCCTCCAACAATGCAGAAGAGGATGACCATTTATAAAATACTGTTCGGTTTTACACCATATTAGGCAATGCGCTTGTCTCAAGGGGAGGAGAGGTAAGTTTTCTCATACTCCCTAAGGAAAGCTACACACACAACGGAGGCGTGGTCTTCCGACGTACTAGGTTCTCGGTTGCCCCCTGGAGGTCAATTAGTAGAAAGCCTCTTGCCCCTGTGCTTCCCTGCTCAGTGTCTGGGAGGGGGGTTAACATTGAGCTTTAACGGTGTACAAATCCTTGAATAACGACAAACTCAGGACTCTTATCAGAATCCACAGTTTCAGTTAGCAGAGTTCAAAACTCTACTTCGAGCCTGGAAGTGTAACCAACCAAATGTCATATTATGTGTGCTTTAGATCCTCTTTATATTTTAGAAAACCTAAGAAATTTAAAATGTGGATTGGAGGTTAGATGATAATAAGGAATTATTAATTTTGTGAGGTTTGTTTATATGGCATATAACATTATGATTTTGTAAGACAAAAAGTCACTTTTTAAAAAGAGTGCAGGGATGAATGATATGCCTGATATTTGCTTTACAAAAACTTTAGGAAAAAAGAATATATGAGGTATTATTCAAAATCTTGAGATTGCTTATTCTATTTTCTTGACTTTTGGATACATTTGAACACTTTTAAAATAAAAAATGATTCCTGCTTTACCACTTACTATCCATTAACCTTGAGCTGATCCTCTTTATGTTCTGGCTTTTTGAAGAGTAGAGAGCATGTATTTCCTTCCTCACAATCCTGTGGGCTCAGAGTGCAGCCCAGGGCCTGGAACAGAACCAGCACTGGATAACTCCAGAATATCACTAGTATTGCATATGGATGTGGAGTTAGTAAAAAACTTTTCCTACTGCTGACCCTCTCACTGCTGGTTTATTTGAACCTCCCCACCAATCTCCAAGTCAGTTTTTTTTTTTTTTTTGAGTCTTGTCAAAGGCAAGTGCTAACGCTAAGGCTTCATTCTAATTGAATACAGCACTGATGTCACATGTCCTTTCCAATGATAGAAACCGCTGAGAATTAGTCATTAAATAACAAGGGTCAGAAAAAGAGAGAAACCGAGGAAGGAAAATATACCACAAACAGTGCTTGCTGGTTAACACACTTTATATTTAACAAAATAATTTTTTTAATAATATATTCTTTTACACATCAAATATTGTTGCTAGAATCCCCTTTTTACAGTTTAGAGTTTAGGTTTTTTTTTTTTTTCTCACTAGTTTTCAGGCACACCATTTTCCAAAGATTTTAGAAACTGAATCATTTTTAATAGGCATCAGCTGACAAACAGGATGTTGATCCTTTATTTAAACATAGCTGTAGTTAAAGCCGAGAACCAAAGGTGGAGAAGAAACAAGAGTACAGAGGTGACAGTGAGGCTGCCAACAAAGCCTTCAAAAGAAGAACACAACAGATGAGAAGATCAGAACTCTGCTGTTGAGAGTTTGGGAAGAATTTCTCAATGACCTGGGTAGAAGGACATTGTAAAATGTTTGTCAGTTTATGAGAAACTCTGTCACAGTATAGGTTCTTCACTCCCTAAAGGAGGAAACTTGTCAGTGCTACAAAATCTGAAAGGAAACAGCTTGTGAAAAAAATTAATCCAACAGTAAAGACAACAATAAAAACCCCTCTCTCTAGCTGGTAATGGAGGCCAGTAAGCAGCCTGCTTTCTGCAGAATCTCCGGAGAGAGTTTCCGGATGGATGTAATGCTCCGTTCTAGTAAATCCTTGCTGTGATCACTGTACCAATACTTAGATGCAAAATTTCTGTACTTCAGCTTCCCAGTTGTACTCTTTCTGTTTTCTAAAAAGGACATAGTAACTCCTTAATAATGGATAAGGTTCTATGCTACATGGCTCTATTAATGATAGTTTCTGAGTTTCAAACCTTATTCTTGTCATTTATTATTATTATTATTACTTTCCAAGAGTGTGGATTTTTGAAGCTGGCAACAGGCAACCTCAGGGCAAAGAATGCTCTGTAATATGTCTCTGTCTAGACACAAGCTGAAGTGTGGAATGCCTTTATTTTTGAGTGCAGACATAAATCATGCAGCATTGTTCATGAATGATTCAGGACTGTCTATATGATGTATCCATGGTGGCAACTGAAAAGCACCAACCTTGCTGCAAATTGGTGTTCTAAGGGAAGGCGGCTTGCTGTTCTTCCTCAGGATGGTGCCGGCATGGCTATTTGTATCATAACACAAGCACAGTGTGCGTGAAAGTGTCAGGTCCAACTCATCAGCACATTAGTTTTGGAAATGACAACTCTTTCTTGATGACAGGACATGCTGCCAGGGTGGAGAGGCCTACAATTTTAAATGAAAAACTGGTTGACAAGACTAAAGAAATATGTATCTTGAGGATGAACCTACGGCATTAGAGGTGTCACTCTCTATAGAGAAGATTGACCCCTCCAGGCTGCTGTCTGTGCATGTCCTAAAGGGCTCAGAGGCTCACTAAAGCCACAGGTGCAGCAAGAGCTGGCCCGGTATCCCCCCTGATAGAAACCACTCTATACTGATTATTCTAGACCTCTGGTTCTCAGCCAGATGAAATTTTACCTCCCATCCCCTCTCCTTGAGGACATTGGCAATGTCTAGAGACATTGGTTGTCACAGCTGGGGTGTTGCCACTGGCACCTAGTGGACAGAGGCCAGTGATGCTACCAGATATCCTAAGAGTGCACAGGGCAGCCCTGTGCACTGTTGATAGTACAAATACTAAGGTAGGGACCCCCTGCTCTAGAAGGTGTGCTCCACAGGAGCCATGGCAAAGCCCAGGCTGGGGGAACAGACAAAGGAAGAACGGTGGTAATGAAGATAACCGTAAAATTTCTTCAAGGACCTGTCAGATTTGCACCAGGGTGTCTAGGATAGGAGAGTGGACTAAGCGACTATGCCATGTGGTTTCAGAATTGCTAACTTTGCACTTGTGTTGAGATGGCATCAGATACCCTGTGTATTTTATTTTTTTCTGTTACTAAACTAGCAGCATTACCAGGGCACAACCTGGAGACTCTTCAAAGGTTCACTTTAATTGTTCGATATCTAATATATACATTTTAAAAAATGTTCAACAAATGGGATTGTATTGTGCAAGATTCACTCTACCCTAATCTTTAATTTAAATCAGCACTTGAGGTGGAAAGAGTGTCCTGAATCTGTGTTTTAGATATAGGGCTGAGCGGTTGTTACTATAACATGGCAAACCCAGTCCCGAACCATAAGAACCACCAATGTGAACTATTGGCTTTCCGTCAAATCTGAACTCACAAGCCAGAAGTGTCCAGAAGGATTCAAATTCACAGTGGGGCTAGTCGCCCTGGTTCTGGTATTTATATTGCCTGATGACAGGGTTGGTTTCGAGTGCATTAGTTACAAGCCAAACTTAATTTGAGCATCATGAGAAGTCTGATGGTTGGTGCCGTAACTTTAATTATCTGTCTCTCTTTGGATTCTTTAGTTAAGCTCATGGTGTTCTGCACATATTAGTTTTTAATTGGCAGTTTCAAGGTTTTGCATATGAAATGCGTGGTTTGTAAGCATTAATTGTGAACCCCCACCTTGTGGATAAACTACCTGTTCCCCATCCTGTCCAGTAGTGGGCTCCTCTCCATACCCACCCTCCTTTCTTAGTCCACAGGGCCTGGTCCACTCTAGAGGAGCAATTGATTGAATGCCCTTGTGCCTTCCTGGTCTGGAAAGAGCTTTCCCACAACATTCCTCTACCAAACCTTTTCTTGACACGACTCAAGAACTTTACTGTGCCGTCAGAACTGGCTCCTTAGACTGTAAAGGTTAAAAAAAAAAAATAATAAATCACAAGAGAAAAATGCTATGCAGGGTGTACAGAAGAGTAAAAATGGAGCAGAGCAGGGGACGATGGGCTGACAGGGCAGAGGCTTCACCAGAGAAGGAGCCTGTGCAAGGCTATTTCTTTCTTTTTGTTCCAGAAATCCAGTTGTCAAGTCACCATCAAGCATTGGTAAATACAAAAGCGATTTAGATAGCTATATACTATATATATATATATATATATATATATATACTATATAGCAAGAGAGAAATTTTCTCTTAGTAAAATATTCACTTTTGTCAACCCTAAAAGGTTTTGCTGGTGACCCTGCTGTAGCTGGCAGGAGTTTGTTGTTTTGTTTTGTGTTAAACGTGTGCAGTGTAGAAGCCAGAGCATCCTCTCCTAGGAACTCGTCATTGGTGGGAAGTTTGTCCTACACAGTCTGCTTGCCTTGGCATTCACGTTTTGAGCACTGAGCAGGTTTCCACCAGTCCCCGTTGTGACAGTGACAGATGTTACATTCATCCACTTTCACTTCAATGCCAGCTGGAATTATCGTAGTTCCCGCAAAGCAATTGGGACCTGGAATACACAGATATGTTGATTAGTTGATTGAATCTGGGGGGTCCCTTTTTCCTCACTGGCCCCCACCCCAAAATCCAACCCCCCTGCCATGAACAAGTAGGCCAGACTCCTCTAGCAACTTATTGTAAAGAATTTTCTAGCCGGCTCTTTTGCATCTAAACTTTCAACTTTTCCATCTTTTGCCCACTGCTCATATTCTCCATATATATCATGCATTTCAAAGAAAAGGAGAGAGACAGTGCTGAGAACAGCTGATTGTCTGCTGACTGGGCACCTGCAATCTTTTTAAGGTTCTGTCTGTTAAACTCTATTTGTTTTGTCCTATGGGGTGTAACGGCTGCCAAAGTCCCCAAATGTCCCTGAAGTACGAGTGGAGGACTGACGTGGTCTCTGCCCATCCTCTCCCTTCCTGTGGTGGGCCTGAGACCATCACCTCGCTCACTCCCCTCTTTCAGCACCTCTTCAGCCCAGTTCCTGGAATCCCAAGCTTGTTTCTTGATAACAATGAATAATTCATGGCCAAATGATTTATTCATGTCCCGAACAAGCTTTGTTAGAGGTTCATTTGATTTTTATAAATGGACTTCCTTTAATCTGCTGGCTATCTTTTTTTTTTTTTTTTTTTTTTTTGTGGAATGACCTAAATGGTTGGCTTTTGAAAGTCAGCAGGAATTTTATTGTACTTTTTCATATCCACAAAGCTATTTTGAAAATGTCAGCTGTTCATTGTAGATGGATATGTTTAAAATTCACCAGTCTCAGTTTTTTACTTCTTGCCTATCTTGCTCCTCTTTCCTTTACTTAACAAAAAAAAAAAAAAAAAAAAAAAAAATGAATGAATGAATTTTTTTTCCTGCATTGTTTTTCTTCTAAACTTCAATGTGGAGATGCCAGCATTCCGCGTTAGTTGGTATTACCGTATTTCCCAAAATCTAATGGAAAAAACTAATTGCTTCTCTATGTGATTATAGTGGGGTGGTAAAACTTGCTGTTTCTTTGAAACAATTTAATATAAGTCTGTGAAGTATACGTTTGGGTAAAAGGAGAGAGCACTGAGTTATGTTTCTTAGTGATCCACTAACCCAGTGTTACCGGCCACTTGCCATGACCACTGCTAAGTAACAGGGCAACATATACTGATATCGGTGCCCCAATTTCACCTGCTCCCCCCTTGATAAGAATGAACAAGACTGTCTTTACCACATAAAAGAAATCTTGGGTTATTTGTAGTTCTACTTCATAAATGGAGTCTTGTTATTGTAAACATTGTAACTACAGTATTAAGTAACAATATACATGTACACATATTTATCAGCACAAAACTATCTGATACGTTATGGCTTTAACTGCCTGTTGTTTCAGAGCTCCTGTGTTTCAACTGTGTGTACAATGGTGAGTGCGTTCCTCTGTCGTTCTTCACTCTGTGGCATAAATGACAGGGGTGTGTGCCCAAGCTTGGAAAACCGTCAAGAACAGGAGGAATACATATTGGCAACTTTTGGCAAATAGCTCATTGCCTTTTTCCAGGAAGGTGCTCCTTGTTCTGAGTCTGTGATTCTACGCCATTGGTCATCCTGCAGACTACTTATTTAAGGATCATAATAGTAATGCCATCAGTTTTGGGATGTAAGTCATTGTTTGATAGATTGGAATGCCTTTGAGGCTACATTTCCCTAGGACAATTCAACCAGAACTGAGGGAGTCTTCAAGAATTTGGCAAAGAGGTTTCTTCCAGAATATAGTTGGTTCTCCCATGGCTGTTGTTTACAGACTACTCTCAGCACAACTAGTTTAGGCCAAACAAGGTCTTATCTGAGCCAGACAGGCTTCAGAAACTGAGCTGGAGGTAACTACTGCCTGTTTGTCTGAAGTCAGATCAGAGAAGGCAACAGTTCCTCTCTCCGCCTGCCTCCTTTTAACCCTAGCTTTACACCTCATTTGTATACTTTTAATATTCCAGATGAGAAAAGAAAAAAAATCCTCAACATTGATTTTACAACAAAAAATTCCCTGAAACAGGGAGAGCATTATCCAGCAAGAATTTTCTCAGGTTCTTGTCAGGATTTGGAAATTTGACAGTGAGAGAGCCTTAACTCTATGTGCGTGTGTGTGTGTATGCATGTGTGTGTGCGTGTGCGTGCATGTGTACATGTGTGTGCACGCATGTGTGTATGTGCATGTGTGTGCATTTATGTGGACGCATGTGTTTGTGTGTGCGCGTGCATGTGTGTGCAATGTGTGTATGCATGTGTGTTTGTGTGTGCAATGTGTGCATGCATGTGTGTGCATGTGTTTATGCGTGTGTGTTTGTGTGTGTGCCCACATGTGTGTGCATGCATGTTGTGTGTGCATGCATGTATGTGCATGTGTGTGCACGCATCTGTGTGCATGTGTGTGCACGCACGTGTGTGCATGTGTGCGCGCATGTGTGTTTGTACGTGCATGCATGTGTGCGCGTGCACGTGTGTGCATGTGTGTGCATGCATGTGTGTGTGCGTGTGCATGCATGTGTGTGTGAGTGTATGTGGGTGCATGCATGGGCACAGACATGCTGTTGCCTCACAAGAGGGCTGGTTAATCTCAATGACATAAGAGGAAAGGGCAGGGAAGAATCTTTGTGAGAGGAGATTTCTCACAAGTTGCTATGCATATCCCCAAGGGGCTATTTTACTACAGCTCTGGTGTCCATATCTGCCCTTTCCTGCATACGTGGGTGTCATACTATGATCAGTAAGTATTTGATTAACCTCTGCACATAATTTTAAAAGAATACTTTAGAATTTGCTGCACATTCAACT
Source organism: Loris lydekkerianus (assembly GCA_963574355.1). Lineage (NCBI taxonomy): Eukaryota > Metazoa > Chordata > Mammalia > Primates > Lorisidae > Loris > Loris lydekkerianus. Next base: position 4,613 of record CAUYPK010121997.1, on the reverse strand, counting down.
CAAGAAATATTAATTACTGCATATTGATTGACAGAATGCAAAGAATGATCCTTTGCACGTGCCAGGACTAACCAAAAGCACTTCTATAAATTGCACAGTGAGCCCTCAGCTGTCTACCTGATGGCCAGAGGTATTTTACAGAATCAAAAATTCCTGTTTGATCTCATTAGCTTTAGTAGTACAGTGATTTTATTAGTACCCTTCTGAGAATCTCAGGTATAACTGCAGCAAGCCTCAAGTTTGCTGTTAATAATCTTATCAGCTTAAAAGTAATTTAGATAATTGTTAAACAGAATGGTTGGCACTATTTAAAAACTGTTCTGGTTTTAGAACTGCCCTTCATCCTTAATAGTAGTGGCTGGAAATGTTAGTCTGCTTTCAGTCTGTGAGTGTCCTAATGAGGTCTTTACATAGGAACTCTATCCTTCTCTCTACTCTCCTTTTATTTGGAAGCAGCTTTCTTTTTTGTCTTGGTCCACGTGAAGAAATAAGTTACTTAGATGAGGGAACTCAATGGCAAAGCAACATATTTTAATGCACAGGATTTGGAGAGGCTCCAGAGGGGAGCAATGAAAATGATTAAACTGAAGGCTGGCAAATAGGACCCCCGAGAAAAGGTTAAAGGAATTGGAATTATTTAATCTAGAAAGAGAAGATGGGGGAATAACTCAATAACTCTCAAAGAATGAAGGCTTCTTATATGAAAAATGGTGACCAACTGCTATGTCTTTCTTCTGAGCCCTAGAATACCAGGAACTGGAGAACACAGATTTCCAATGAATCAAGCACTCATGCACATACACAGATTCCTCAAAGAACTACTAATGAATGTAGCAGTTGTCAACAATATGGCGAGATCTTTTTTCTTAGAGATATTTAAGAGTATAGAGAGTCTTCCAGAATGGTGGTGCATGCCTAAGGTTCTGGTTACTTGGAAGGCTGAGGAGGGGGGATCGCTTGAGCCCAGGTGTTTGAAGCTGCAGTGTGCTGTATGACGGCCCTTGTAAATAGCCTCTACACTCCAGCCTGGGCTATGTAGTAAGACTTCATTTCTTGAAAATACAGGAGGTCTTTCTGTCAGTAAGGTTTAAGTTATCAGCTCCTTGAAGAAAGGAATTGAGTGTCTGTTATTTCTTATGGTTGAGGTCTAATACTATGTCTGGAAAACGTTAAGAACACAGTAAAGGTTTGTTTAACTAAAAAGAAATAATATGAACTAGCTAGTCATATATTGGAAGCAAGCTTATTTTATGGACTTTAAGATCAGCCCTGGTCTATATGTTATGCTTAGTTCTAATAATATAGATATAGAAACATTTGCTAATGAATAAAAATACATTGTGATAATTTCTTGAGCACTTTACTTCATGCCAGGAAGTTGTCTAATTTAATCTCCACAACTAAATACATGATGTACATGTTCTCACCCTCAGGACACTGAGCCTCGTGGATAAAAAATAACTTGCCTGAAATCACATATCCACAAATTGGCATTGGTAGGATATAAATTCAAATCTCTCTGAACTATAGAAAGTTCCTAATTGCCCAAGAAAAGCGGCAGGTATCATGTGATGATTTGATATACAACATGGAATGCTTAAATCAAACTGATTAACATCGCCATCACCTCACTTATTTTTGGTGGCAATTTTAAATATTTAGAATTTACACTTAGTTATTTTGAAATATACTCTGCACTCCATACGTGTATCAAGTTGTATTTTAATTAAAAATTAATTTTAAAAGGTTGAAGAAAAAAAAAAAAGAGGTAGGTATCGAGAAGTGTACTGCTGTATTCCTTTGCTCAGATCCGAGCTTCTGTTCAGAGTTCAGAAGTTCACTTGATTTTCTTACTGATGATGCACACCAAGGCAAGAAATTTGATGTGGCCACAAAGAAGTGAGACTGTCTTTCTACTGGTCTTTATCAGAGTTACTGGTATCATATGGAGTACTCATATAGTCTCTGAGAAAATATAATTTATTGAAAAACTCAAGTAAAAGTTTCATGGAGGAGATGCTTGAGCAGTGAGGCTTTCCTTTGGGGAGCAGGGAAGTTCTTTGTGGGACTGAATGTGCATTAGCCGAGGAGCAGAATCAAAGTGGCCTCTGACTCAGGGGATCTGGTTCAAGGAGGTTCTGTGATTGATTATCCAAGCACATACTCTGTAACCCCAATACAAATGGGGGCCCATGTGGTCTAGTCTCAGAGAGGATTCATATTTCAGAGCTTGACAAAACTGGAAATTCAATTACTTATTGGGACTTGATGTCAGGAGAGAAGAGGGAAAGGTAGAAATGCTCATCTGGGAAACTTTTTTTTTTTTTTTCATGAGACACGTGAATAGTTTGTCCTGTTCTTTTGTACTTCTGTGAGAATTTATTTTGTACATCTATTGAATAAAAACTGGTGTGAAAACTACTTTTTCCACAACAGAAATCATTCAAAAAATCTCATAAGTGAGAGAAATATATGAATTCTGTAAAAAGAGAGCTGCTCTTGGGAGGTGGCTGTGGGGAGCTGGCACCATGTCATTTCCGCAGCATTTTCTCCCATTTTCTACTTCAGCTTCCCCGAGGGGGACCATGAGTGTCTGCATAGAATATCTAGTCATCAGAGAAAAAGCACTTGGAGTGATCTCCTTCAGCTGCTGTAATCCCTGATTCTAAGAAATGAGTAGAAAATTGAAGGGTCTTTGTTACATTTGTGGTATTAAGAATGGAGTAGCCACTGGAGTTTTTTTTTCGTGGTAAGCCTTGGAATTTCCTACATAAAAGGGAAGCATACAAATGACACAGAAAAGGGCATTGATGGTCACTCTGGTCACACGTACAATCATATCATACATCATATGATTGCATTAAGGAATAAATAGATAACCTGAAGTAAGTGTTCTGGAGGGCAGGGTCACAGAGCAGGGGAGCTTGTAACAGAGAACCTGCCTGAGACCACAGAAAGGCTGGGCTTGTGCGTGTGTGTGGGGGAGTGGTAAGGTCCCCTGAGTGGGCGGGCCAGGCCAGTGGGGCTGGAGTGACGAGTGTAGCACAGTCAGATGGCCTCAGTGGAGTGGTGAGGAAAAGAAGTCGGGGCTGTAAGTGTGCTGGAGCCAGTGCCTGTACTGACTCGCTAGAGCAAAGTGTTAAAAATTCAGGAATCTTGTAACCTCATCGACATTATTTTAGTAGCTTGAAATTGGCCATGGGTGTGTATTTAGACCACCCATATAAATCAGAAAATGCTCCAAATCAGCCCCCACCCCATCCCCTCTGCCTTAACTCCCTGCTCTCAAGCTAGTTGTTAAGTATTTAAGAGCATATCAATAGGTTAGGCCTCAAGACTCTAGGACTTTGCAATTATGTTAAAAATTTTGGTCTATATTCTAAAGCAATGGGAAGCCATTAAAGTGTTTTATGTAGGTGGGCGAGTGTGTGTGTGTGTTACCGTGAAGACGTTGATTTTGTAAACCACACCCGTATAGCTATTTCATTGGTCCACAAAGTACCCCTGGGTGGAAGAGACAGAGGCTGTCTGGACAGATAGACAGGATAGATAGGACAGATAGTTGCAGACAAAGATTAGAACCCTCACAGCCTCTGTGTCATGGTAACTAAAAAGCATTTCTTTCTGCTTTGCTTTGAAGCATGGAAACGTATCTGCTAAAATGCTGGGATAATATTAAATTAGTGTCAGCAATTAACACGTTGGCTCAAATTAATTGATCAGATTATCCCTCATAGAACGTTCAGTCCTAAGAGAAAAAGAAATGTGGGCAATTTGATCTGGAGGAGGGAGAAGGGAAAGTGCTGGAGGGTGGGTGTAATTTCTAAAAGGACAGTTTTGGTTGGGACCTCTTAGGGGACCAAGATCCCTTGTAATCTGACTGAGTTCCTGGGCTGTTTGGGGCAAGGAGGATCCTGTCAGTCAAGCACCAAAACAAAGCATGGATAATTTAAGCAGAGAATGCACTTATTAAAGAAAGTTTTATCCAACGATTATCTAGAACAGCCGGGAGAACCCAGGCTGGAGGTAACACAATCAAGACCAAAAGCCAAAATCATGGCACAGAGCTGGTCCAATGAGAGGATCCACCTCGGGCTCAGACACCACAGATTTCTCCAATATCATCAGTGCAGGCCCCTGTGCTGCTGCCAGAACTGTGACCACAAGTGCCTCCATATGGGCCTTGCCAGAATGTGAACTGTGTGGCCCAGGGTGTCCTGAAATTATTAGCTTGTGATTCCAAGTCTGAAGTAGGTGTGTCTGGTGGAGGCCTAGTCAAGTGCCAGTCCCTCTGCTGCCAAGAAGGCTGGGACAGACCACCTGGCATATAGATGTGGCTTCTCTAGAGGACAGGGAGGGTTTCTCCATGCAGACAGGATGTCCCCAATCACAGAAAAGAAGTAATTATTCATTTTAGACGCTAAGTGGGGTGAGGAAAGAGGCCAGAGAAGGCAAATTCAATCTATTAGGTTGTTTCAAAAGTTTTGTCTGTTTTAATGTCATGTGTTTTTGTAGCTCCATATCTCAATAAATATTTATTCTACTGTGTTGTGGTATATACTGATCGATGGAGAATTTTGTACTCTATACATTGATGCTGTTCATTTTTTTCT
>CAUYPK010121995.1:0-12545 GCA_963574355.1 Loris lydekkerianus | reverse complement strand
TTCCACTGCGTTTGAGTTCTCTGTGGATTCTAGTTATTAAACCTTTGTCAGAGACATAACCTGCAAATATCTTCTCCCATTCAGAGGGCTGTTTTTTGCCCTACTTACTATGTTCTTGGCTGTGCAGAAGCTTTTTAGTTTGATCAAATCCTAATACTGTATTTTTGAAGTTGCTTCAATTCCCCGGGGGGTCTGCCTCACAAAAAACTTGCCCAGCCCAATTTCTTCAAGGGTTTTCCCTGCACTCTCTTCTAGTATTTTTATAGTTTCATGTCTTAAGTTTAAATCTTTGATCCAGTGAGAGTCTATCTTGGTTAATGGCGAGAGGTGTGGGTCCAGTTTCAGTCTTCTACAGGTTGCCAGTCAGTTCACCCAGCACCATTTGTTTGAATGCTTCATGGAGTTTAATAGTTCTCTAAGTGCCTGCTCTGCTTTCTCTCTCTTCTTTTCTTCTTCGTTAACTACCTGGGTTAACTCAAAAACTTTATCCTCTAGCTCTGAGGTTCATTCTTGGCCATGGTCTAACCTATTTGTAGACTTTCTACTGCATCTTTACATTCTCTGATTGTCTCCTTCATTTCCTTAAGCTCCACCATATCTGTTCTGTAGTCTATGTGTCTCTCATCTGACTTTTGGTTCTGTATTTCCATTTTCTTGTCCATTCCTTTTTACTGTCTTTATGATCTGTATTTTAAATTCCCTTTATGTTAAGTCCATTAATCCTTTTTAGGTGGACTCTTCTTCATAACTGTCTTATGGTCCCTTAGCAGAGTTCCTGTGTTCTAGTTTTTCCTGTTGCCTGAATTTTTCTGTTGGTTTATCCTCATGGGTTCTTTCTTCTTGTTCACCTCCTTGTTCTCACTGCCTCTTTATTTCTAACAGAAGTACTTGCTCTTGATGACAGTACATTGCAATTTGTTGCTGGGAAAGTGCTGTGGTTTTTTTAGGAGATAGAGAGCACTATGGTCCTTATTTGCAACTTAGTTTCCTTTAGTGATTGCCTGATTGTTTCCTCAGCATGCAGATTCTGCCAGATTGGTATCTTAAAGCTCACAAGTATCCTTCAGGGACAGTTCTCACAGTGACTCCTGACTCCAGTTCCCATGGGGTGTGGGAATCCCTCAGTCTGTCCCAAGAGCAGAGTTCTGATTGCAGTAAGCAGAATTAAGACGGCTATGCTTTAGGCCTCTGCTAAGACTTATTCACGACCTTCCCATAATGGCAGCCCCCTGGCCACTGAGACCTTCTCAGTATAGCTTCCCCAACAGCCACCAAATCTATGGCAAATCCACTCCAACCAGCATTCAAATCTGATGGCCATATGCTGTTCAAGTTCACCCATGTTTCCAAGCTTTCCATTCAATGCATGGCTTCCCCCAACAACTGAAAACTCTGGAAAGGCTTCCTCCTATCCCAGACCTCTGTGGGCAGCCAACCAATTCCAGCCAGTAGCAATCACTTGCCTAATTCATCAGATTTCTACCACTCCAGATCACATGCTGTATCCAGCTCACCACCTCCTCTCTGTGTTTCCTGAGCTATGACTCTAGGTAAGGTCCCTATGCCAGGTTTGGCTGGGTTCTCTCTTTTTCCCCAGTCATTGTAGGAAAGCTCAGCTGAACAATCCTTCTGGTCTACCATCTTGCTCCACCCTCTCTGACATTGCTTTGAAGTGTAAATTAGGCACTGGCATAGATGCATATTTTCCTAAGGGAAGTACTTCAAAAGTGACTATAGTGATATTCAGCAAGAGGTATGTAGCACTTTTCCTAGGTTATGCTTGCAAAGTTAATTGTCAGACCACATACATGTAATCATCCATTATCCTCTGATATAATATGAGACCTTTATAAGGTGTAGAAGTAAAAGAAGATTTCACAAACAATGCTCAGGATAAGTAACATGGAAAAAATTGTGTTGGTAAATGCTGGCTCCTGCTTCTACAGGCATTTATAACATAATTTCAAAACTTAGATGAGTCATACATTTTGTCTGTTATAATTGCTTTAGCACACGTGCTTCTTTGGGCATATTTGAGCATCATGATGACATCAAGCATGCGTTTTAATTGTCAGAATGTCCTCAAAGAGTTTGGAAAGAAGAAGGTATGTAATTGCAATAAAAAAAAAAAAAAAAAAATAGTCTGTCCTGGCTAAGATACAGGGTATGTGAAGAATAAAAAGATAAAGCCAGGATCAGTGGCTCATGCCTATAATTCTAGCACTCTAGCACTCTGGGAGGCTGAGGTGAGTGAATTGCCTGAGCTCACAGGTTTGAGGTCAGCCTGAGCCAGAGCAAGACCTTGCCTCTGAAAATAGCTGGGCATTGTGGTGGGCACCTATAGTCCCAGCTACTTGGGAGGCTGAGGCAGGAGAATCACTTGAGCCCAAGAGTTTGAGGTTGCTGTGACCTATAACACCATGACACTCTTATCAAGTGCGACAAAGTGAGACTCTGTCTCAAACAAACAAACAAAAAAACAAATAAACAAAGAATAATAAAAAGCTGACATACCAGGATAGTCTTCATGTAACCCAATATGTAGCAAGGAAATATGGGATGATGTCAGAGTGATAAATTGTTATAATAATACTTGAGTTGATTAACCATACATTTACCATATCATATTAGTGTGGGGGGTATTTATGTGGGGGGTGATCACACAGAAACCCTCAGAGATAACTGTTACTACCATCCTCATTTTTAAAAACAGGATATATAGAAGGACAGACAGATTAAATATTTTGCCCACTGTCACATGAGGAGTAAGTCACAAAGGCAGGATTCAAGTGTAGGCAGTACAGCCCCCCAGCCTGCGTTCTTAATTCTGCATGATTCTCAGTTCAGAGTACATATTAAAGTTACCTGGAGAGTTTTAAAAATATATTCCTATCTGAGCCCTATAGCTTTCACATGAAGGCTATAACCCAACTATACCACAAGACTACGAGGAAAGGACCAAGGAAGGGGAAGGGAGGGGGGAGGTTTAGGTGGAGGGAGGGTGATGGGTTGGGCCACATCTATGGTGCATATTTTTATCTATAATAAAAAAAAATAAAAAAAAATAAAAAATAAAGTTAATTAAAACAAAATCTTTTGTGATTTTTAAAAGCATCTGTATAGTTCTGATGTAATATGCAGTTTGAGAATCACCTAATTACACTCTGAAGATAAATGGACAAAATCAATTACCATATTTTTCATTTAAATGAGAATAAATTAGAATCTCTAGAATGTGCAGGGACCCAGAAATGCTCATAGTTAGACTTTTGGTAAGAATTCTACACATATATAGAGATGATAGTTAAAATATTTAATAACTGGTGTAAGACAGACAGCAAACAATCAGAACACACATTCTGGTCATAATCAGTGAATATAGTGTGCCCTTACCAGTGTAGACTCGTTGAATTTTTAAAATTATACACATAAACACATACATACACAGAAAAGATATTTTTCCATGTCAATAACAAAGAAATTTATATTATACTTTTAAATAGTTACATAATTTCTCAATGTACAGATTAGCATAATTTATTTAACCATTTTCTTGGCTATATACAGTATTTCATATTAGAAATGGGCTCTGTCTTGGCGCCCATAACTCAGTGGTTAGGGCATCGGCCACATGCACCAGAGCTGGTGGGTTCAAATCTGGCTTGATCCTGCTAAAAAAACAATGATGACAACAACAAAATAGCCAGACATTGTGGCAGGCACCTGTAGTCCCAGCTACCTGGGAGGCTGAGGCAAGAGAATCACTTAAACCCAAGAGTTTGAGGTTGCTGTGATCTGTGACACCCCAGTACTCTAGCAAGGGTAGTGTAGCAAGATTCTGTCTCAAAAAAAAAAAAAAAAAATAGAAATGGGCTCAACAGATGTCTAGATTTGCTGTACACATTGTTTTACAGGGTCATTCTACCTAAATTACTGAAAAGTAACAGAAGAGTAGACATTAGTTCTAACAGAAATATTTTCACTATGTAGAGAGAAATTGGGATGTTCCCTTATATTCTTTCTGGCTGCTGTAGGCCAACTCTGGAATTAACATTTATCTTGCAGAAAATATGTGAATCCCTGGCCAAGGCAGCTTGCCTCAGGGCCAGTTCTCCTAAGGTAGGAATAATATATTGGCTGTTTGGCTCCCTCTATCTGCTTTGACTTCTGTGGATTTCCTGGTTGTGCTTGAATTTCTGACTACCTCTTCTTCTTATCTTTCTGCATTTTTGTCTTTCTTGAATTTCTACAGCATGCACACCTGTGCTTATGCCCATGTTTGCCCTTTTGCATACATCTAACAATTCTCTGTCTTTTGCTTGCAGGCACAGTTTCTGATTTTATCTTTGACTTTGAAGGAGTTCAAGAAATTTCACCTCAAAATATGACTCCTTGGTATTGTCAAATGAAAGTAAGTCATACTCTGTGAAATAAAGAGGTTTATTCTGAGCCAAACTTGAGGATGATGACCCAGAGCCATACCTAAGAAGCCTTGAGAGCAAGTAGTATTACAGTTTGATTTTATATATTTCAGGGAAGCAAGAATTACAGGTAAAGTTTCTATGTTGTTAGTTCGGAACAGCTCTTCTGGTGAAGGAGGACAAGGCCTGAGACCCCAGGCTGCCATCTTGCCCCAAGTGATGGCTTATACCTGGGGAGGAAGGATCACCCTACCAATATACTAGCCTCCAAACTGAAAAAAGATATAGATGACTCTATAGGCTAACAACAGGAATAATAGAGTCTTGAAGGTGACCTAAAATAACCTTAATATTAATTATCATGTGGCCCAACTACCATTATGGGTTCTCAGAGAGGCTCATGGGAGGTCTGCATGTGCAGTAAGATTCTGGTTCCAAGGTGACCTCTGAATCATGAGGTAAGCATGACCCAGGCAGTATAAAAGGGAGCAGCTGGCCATACCCCTTGCCTCTTTGCCTAGCAGCCCTGGAAGTGGAAGTCCATTTGCTGTCTATGGTGAACCTATCTTGCTCTGTAAGCATGTATCTTGCTCTTACTCTGTAAACCTATCTTTCTCTTTATCAATAAACTTTATTTCATGCTAGTCTTATTTTAGGTTGTCTGGTCATTTTTCAACCAAGAGCACTCTAAGAACCAAGGACTTAGGCAGCTGCTTGAAACCCTGACATTTTAGAGACATCCAACTGCTCTTGAAACCCAGCAAAATCATAAACCAACATCTAGAAGTGATGCACTGGTTTGTCCTGAAAAGGTGAGGCATTTCAAAGTGTGTGGGGGTTATGAGTCATAGGTGGGTTTAAGGATTAATTAGTTGACAATTGGCTGAAAGAGTTTGGATTAATCTAAAAGACCAAAAATCATTGGCAAGGGATGCTAGAGTTAAAATAAGGGTCTGTTAATCAGAGACAAACTACAAGGCATATGCTTAAACTCAAGTGTTTTGTTGTATATATTGAAGACCTGAAGGTATATTTTGCATAGTCTTAGGTCTGTTAATGAGTCAAAAAGACTATCTCTAAGAAGGAAGGGGGACATGATGCAGCAAGTCTGATCTCCTTTCTCAAGGCTAGAAACTCAGTTTTAGGGGGATTCCCTTGTCCAAGAGGGGTTCCAGTCACTCAGCTTCTGGGGAGGGGCCTTACAATTTTATTTTGGTTCACAGTATAAAGAATATTTTGAATTGAAGGCCCTTAGAGATCAATAGGCATTAGGAGGGGCTTTTCCTATATCTGTATAAACCAGACAGATTTTGGTTTGATCATTATCAAAAAGAACAATCTTACTACCCTTCTTTTCCCTCTTATCTCAACATATTATAGGAAAGAAGATCAAGAATGCAACCAGACTTGGCCCAAGTTATTTTAAGCATAATACCTGTGTCTCAGGTTAATTTCAATCTGCAAAGAGAATCATTTATAAGTCAATCTGTTTTCTTCCATTAAGTCATTCTCCCTAGTAACCATTTATTGCCCCTAAACAGAATTACCTTTATTCTTTATCCCCTAATCCTCTCTAAACTGAGGGTGTATACACTTCTAGACCCTATTGGTGAAAGCACACATAGTGAAAATAAGATGGAGTCTATCAGGCTAGGGCAGACATAACACAACTGGTCTGGTTGGTTTAGGTCTTGCCTGTCCTTTACCCCCTGTCTCACATTCTTACTGTTTTGTAAATTTAGTTTCTAGCCACCCTAAAGATGCCTATCTTGAGTAGTTTAGATGGATTGATTTAGGAGATTATCTTTTGAACTGGAATGTTTTAATAGGTCACTGAGTTATGCTGATTATCATTTGGAATGGGGTTTGGTATGATCTTTGCTTTGAACTTTTATGTATAAAACTTAATCTTATAAATGAAAGAACAGAACAATCTTGGAGAAGCTACTCTCACCAGAATCCGGGGATTCTCCAGAATCCCAGCCTTCTGACAAATTAAGTTTGGTGTATCTATCCCTGTTTCTGCATATTGGCTGACTATGACAGGCAGCTGGACCCTCTTTTTCCAGTAATATTGGAATATTATATACTCACTCTGTGATTCTCCCCATATACGGTAAATCAATCTCTTTCTCTTATTAATATACCTTATTGTGACTTGCTCTTTCAGTGAAACTTTGAGGACAAATGGGGATGTTTCACTCACCCATACCTTGACCTTTGATTTGAATGATTTGGGCATGATTTCAGGTTTCTAGATGTTTTCTAGCCTAGGTAGCACACTGCAAAGCCTGAAACCTTGACTTCTGACCCATTTTATACTTTGTCTCAAACATGTGTATATCTGTAATATTGAGGAAATAAAAATGCTACCAGCATAAGGAGAGTACTCCATAACTACATTTGTATCAAGACCATTTGTCATAAGAGGTCTATGGATCAATAGACCATGCAGAGTGTTATGGTGGAATTTTAGACATACTCTATGCATCTGTTAGCTTTAATGTTTTAGTTTAATACAACATTTCCTTGTTACTTAAGTGCTAGATCTCACAAATCACTCCCACTTTTGAGTTCTCATTTCTATCTTATGATCTTCAAATCTTAAAGTTCTTAATGAACTTTTTGGCATCTATAATGCATTTGAAAAATACCGTATAATAGAGTCAAATGGAGGGACTTGCCTAAATAGAACCAACCTACCCAAATAGAACCACCCGACCCAAAAAAGGGTGAATGTACCAATCCCTACCCCTCTGGCCTTTTAAATTCCCATCCAACTTAACCCATGTGCGGACTCCTTTCTCGGACTTAGCTCACGCACACCTGGGTGGCAATAAAGGCCACATTGCTCACATAGAAACTGGACTCCAATTTCCTTTCTCTTACATTTCAGAACAATCTTTTATTTTCAGTCTTTGACCTCTCACCATACACTTAGAACATTACTTGCTGAAATTTGAGAGAATGTGTCACTTTAAGCTCTGGAAATGAATCTGTTTTAAAAGAAGGCAATTACCAATGTTTCTGAAATAACATAGCTGAGCAGTTGTTATTTATAGATTAACAAACATACTCTATGCACATTATGCCAAAAAGGCTGCTTCTTTGAGAAGAGAAGGCTCATTCCTCTAGTTTGTTCCACATTGAACTAGAGTAAGGGCTAAAGTCTCTTCTGATGTATAGACATGATTTAAGGGCCCAGGAAAGGGATAAACTGGACCCTCTCCAGGAACATTCAAACTGATAGAAGGTGAGACATCAGGCTCAAATAAAGGAGGGAGGAGCCAGAGAATGAGAAGAAAAGTAGGGGAGAAAGGTAAATGTTGGTTTTCCACTTTTGACAGGTTAGTAAATAACTCCATTATGGAATGCATGGGTAGAGGCTAGAGACAAAAAGAAAAAACACATAAATGGTCTTAACATACAGAAGCCAGATTAAAAACCATTCGCTATGTATATGTATATATATATATGTATATATATATGTATATATATATATATGAGTTCAGAAAGAAGATTGATGTTAGTTTAATTAAGATTTAGGATGAGTCAGAAAGCTTGGCATATTAATGAGGTTACCAGGCTAGAATAAATCAAAGTAAGAAGGAAGACATGCAACTGATGACATCATAGACTGTCACTGCTTGGAGGAATCAATAATACGTTAGTTCACTCTCTTCTCATTACAATGAGGGAACTCATCTCATGGCTTGGCGTCTGTAGCTTAGAAGGACTGTCAGGTTTGAACCCAGCCTGAGCCTACCAAACAATGACAAATACAACAACAACAACAAAAAGTAGGGCATGGTGGCAGGCACTTGTAGTCCCAGTTTCTTGGGAGGGTGAGGGAAGAGATTCACGTAAGTCCAAGCATTTGAGGTTTCTGCAAGCTGTGACACCACCGGCACTTTACCGAGAACCATATAGTGAGACTGTCTCAAAAGAAAAAAAAAATGAGGGAACTCAGGCCTCAAATGAAGATTTTGGCAAAACTCAGAAAAAAATCTGACTTTTAAAAATCTTACAATGTGCATGCCTCTTAAAGATTGTCAAATTTTTTTCTGCTCATTTTTTAGATTTTGCTATTTTTATTTCTTTGGGAATGGTTCTTGCTTTGCCATCCTGGCTACCTTTCTGGGTGTGGACCTAGACCTGAGGGCAAGAGCATGGTCCCCTGTCTCCAGCTGGGCCAGTGAGCAGAGGCTTACAGGGTAAGGACTGAGACCTGCGGGCTGGGCGCAGTACCCTGACTCCAACTGTTCTGGCAAGCAGAGGCTTGCTGGTTGTGGGCTGAGACTGGTGGACAGGGGCATGGCCCCTGGCTCAAAATGGGCCAACATTTTGGGGACAACAGTGTGGACTGAATCTGGTGGGCTGGGGATCCCTAGCTCCAATTGTGCTGTTGGAGACCCTTGAATCCCTCTCTGTTGAGCAGGGTTTGTACTGCCTGAGACAATTTAATTGGAACTTGTTTCTGGGGCTGTTCACCGGGGACATTCTGAGATTGACCTTCAAAGTTCTGTAGCAGAAAAGAACTGAAGGGTGGGGGCTGGGCACCGCAGCTATTTGTATCTCTTTACAACTGAGATTTAAACTTAATACCATGGCTTCTTAGGATAAGGTAGAGGTTGGCTGATATCAAACAGAGCTAGCTTGCACTATCTTCCCAAGTAGGTCCTCAGAGTCTCTGGCCAAAATTCTGAGAGGGGCCATTGTAAGGTTGTAGGAGATAAGTCAGAATTATAAAGCCTAATGCTTTGGTAAGGAGGTATCTCTACTAACTGGGAAACCCAAATCAATGTCAACCTACCAGTTCTAGTAATCAAATGGTGGAAAATAAGCATGGTGCAGACCCAAAAGAGGAATGCTGGCAAAATGAATAACCAGAGTAGATCCTCCCCCAAGAGATGATAAAGAAAATACAACTGAAGATGCCATGTCTATATTACCCAAAGAAATCCACACATTTAATACAATCCCTATTAAAGCACCATTGTCATTCTTTAAAGAGCTTGAAAAAACAGTGCTTCATTTTATATGGAATCAGAAAAAAACCTTGAATAGCAAATACATTAGAAATAAGAACAAATCAGGAGGTATCATGTTACCAGACTTCAGGCTATGCTATAAATATATAGTGATCAAAACAGCATGGTACTGACACAAAAACAGAGACGTAGATTTATGGAACAGAATAGAGAAACAAGAGATGAACCTAGCTACTTATTGTCATTTGATCTTCAACAAGCCTATCAAAAATATTCAGTGGGATAAAGACTCCCTATTTAACAAATGGTGCTAGGTGAACTGGCTGGTGACCTGTAGAAGACTGAAACTGGACCTCCACCTTTCACCATTAACAAAAATTGATTCTCACTGGATAAAAGATTTAAACTTAGGACATGAAACTATAAAAGTACAAGAAGAGAAACCAGGTAAAACACTTGGAGAAATTGGCTTGGGGGAATATTTTATGAGGAGGACCCACGAGGCAATTGAAGCAACACAAAGAAAACATTAGTGGGATCTGATCAAACTAAAAAGCTTTTGAACAGCCAAGAGCACAGTAAGTAAAGCAAACAGACAACCTTCAGACTGAGAGTAGATTTTTGCAAGTTATGCTTCTGACAAAGGTCTGATAGAATCCACAGAGAACTCAAACTAATAAATAAGAAAAGAACAAATAACCCCATTTATATGTGGGCAAGAGACTTGAATAGAAACTTCTCTGGTGAAGACAGGCGCATGGCCTACAAATACATGAAAAAAATGCTCATCATCCTTAATCATCAGAGAAATGCAAATCAAAACCACTTTGAGATATCTCACTCCAGTAAGATTAGCCTGCATCACAAAATCCCAAAACTACAGATGTTGGCATGGATGCAGAGAGAAGGGAACATTTGTACACTGCTGGTGGGAATGCAAGCTAATATGACCTTTTTGGAAAGAAGTTTGGAGAACACTCAAGGATCTAAAAGTAGACCTACTGTTCAATCCTGTAATTCCTCTACTAGGTATATATTCACATGATCAAAAATCATTTTACAACAAAGACATTTGCACCAGAATGTTTATTGCAGCCCAATTCATAATTGCCAAGACATGGAAACAGCCCACATGCCTATCGACCCATGAATGGATTAACAAACTGTGGTATATGTACATCATGGAATACTGTGCATCTATAAAAAAGTTGGAGACGTCACATCTTTATGTTTACCTGGATGGAGCTGGAACATATTCTTCTTAGTAAAGTATCTCAAGAATGGGGAAAAAATGTATCAAATGTATTCAATACTACTATGAAATCAATATATAATCACCTACAAATTCATATAAATGGAAAAACATAAATATAGTCCAGAAAGTAGAAGGGAAGAGGAGAAGGAGGGGATGGGGAATATGGGAGGAGGGAGGGTATTTGGGGGGACCCCTTCTAATGTGCATGATGCAATGGTACATTTCAAAACTATTAAGAAATGAGTATAATTGTGATGGATGTGCTATTTAGTTCAATGTAAGCATTTCACATTGTATATCAAAGCAGTAAACTGAACCCCATAAATGCATCAATATACGAAATTCTGATTTAATAAAAAATAATAAGAAGAAAAATTATAATTAAAGAATCATGTGCTCAGAATTTCTATAAATTCTTAACTACAAATTAAGCAATGAAGAGTATGGCAGCTTCAACTGGTTCACACCTCAAACCAGAAAACATTAATTCAATGGCAATAAAGTAGAGCCTCTGTACGTTGACCACCCAGGGGATTATAACAAACTGGTCAACCTATGGAAGTGGTCAATATAAGGAACTAGGCCTACTGTGCTGATGAGTACATGCAGTACATGTGCAGTCTATGAAAATTAGGTCAACATAAAGGTGGCAGTCCAGGTAGGGAGCTGGTCAACTATGCAGGTTCTACTGTAGTTTGCACTTTGTGGGTATTGTTCAGTTATCTAACTATATGTAAAAATATAACATTAGTACTGAGCCAATTCTAAGGTAGGCACATAATGTGATGTCTTATGTTCTTAAAGCTATATTCATTAATCATTCCAAAAAAAGAACAAAGTGGGAGGCATCAATTCACCAAACTTCAAGCTATACTACAAGACTATAAGTAACCAAAACAGCATGGTACTGGCACAAGAACAGAGATTTAGATCAGTGGATCAGAACAGAGAACCTAAATATAAAACAATCCTTATATTACCATTTTATATGTGAAAAAGCAAACAAAAAACATATACACCATGGAAAATAATGCCTATTCAATGAAAGGTACTGGGAAAATTGGATAGCCACATGTACAAGATGCAAACAGGATCTATACCTCTCACCATTCATAAAATTAACTTACAATGGATAACAGACCTAAATTTAAGGCATGAAAGTATAAAAATCCTAAAAGAAAAGGTTGGGAAAACACTCAGACATTGGCTTAGGCAAAACATTTATGAAAAAGACCCCAAAAGCAATCACAGCAAAAACAAAAATAAATACATGGGACTTGATCAAATTAAAAAGCTTCTGCACATCCAAGGAAACAATCATTAGTGTGAATAGACAACCTACAGAATGGGAGAAAATATTTGCATGCTATACATCCAGTAAAGTGCTGATAGCCAGAACCTACAAAGAGCTCAAATAAATCATTAAGAAAAAAATAAATAAATAAAGTCCTGTGGAGTGGTCCAGGCCTGTAGTCCCAGCTACTAGGGAGGCTGAGGCAAGAGAATCATGTGAGCCTGAGAGTTTGAGGTTGTTGTGAACTATGACATCACAGTACTCTACTATGGGTGACAAAGTGAGATTCTGTCTCAAAAAAAAAAAACAAGTCCAGGCGGGTGGCTCACGCTTGTAAAATCTCAGCACTCTGGGAGGCCGAGGTGGATAGATTGCCTGAACTTACAAGTTTGAGACCAGCATGAGCAAGAGTGAGACCCTGTCTCCAAAAATAGCTGGGCATTGTGGCAGGCACCTGTAGCCCCAGCTACTCAGGAGGCTGAGGCAAGAGGTTTGCTTGAACCCAAGAATTTGAGGTTGCTGTGACCTATGACACCATAAAACTTTACAAAGGGCAGCAAAGTGAGACTCTGTCTCGAGAAAAT
>CAUYPK010121994.1:0-21787 GCA_963574355.1 Loris lydekkerianus | reverse complement strand
CTACCATCTTTTCAAGCACTTCAATAACTTTCTCACCGGTAGAACCTTTGCCAGTCAGGCCCTAGCAAAAACGGCCTTCGTTGACTTCATCGAATCCCGAGCACCCAATTTTTATGCCGACGGAATTAATCGACTTGTGTAACGTTGGCAAAAGTTCATTGATTCAAATGGCGCTTATTTCGATTAAACTGAATAAATATTCACTGAGATATTACAGTTTAACGTAGACTCATAAAAACGGACAAAACTTTTGAAATGACCTAATAGTTACTTCTTGTTTTTCTTTTTTAAAAAAGTGGTTCTGCCGTCAAACCAAGATGATACTCCCTACCTTTTTGGGAAAGGAAAAGGGATAGCATGAGAACTGTAATATATAGTTCCCCTTGCTACTGACCTGTTATCTGAAGGCTTATAAATCACATGCTTAATACAAGTTCACATTAAAGCATCAGTCTCCCAAATCACAGTTTATATGTAAGCAAATATAGCAGAAAGCCAAAAGGCTCCATGTAAAAACCACACTGGAGATCCAACAGAATGTAGTCCCATGTCCCTTTATGAAGCTCATGATGGCAAACATCTCCAAATTCTACCATAAATATTCACCTAAAGTTGGGCACAGTGGCTCTGCGAGGCCGGGGTGGGTAGATTGCTTGAGCTCACAAGTTTGAGACCAGCCTGAGCAAAAGTGAGACCCCATCTCTACTAAAAATAGGAAAACTGAGACAAGAGGATTGCTTGAACCCAAGAGTTGGAAGTTGCTGTGAACTATGATGCCACAGCATTCTACCCAGGGTGAGAGCTTGAGCCTCTGTCTCAGAAAAAAAAAAAAAAAAAAAAAAATCATCTCCAAGGTCCCAGTATTTGCTAAACCCCTGCAAATTCCATTGTTAAACACCTCCAAATTCCAAACACAAATTCCACGTTTCCCTCTTTTAAACATATTTTCACTGTTGGCACAAAAATTCACAAAGGCATCACAGTAGTGGAGAGACTCATTCTAAAAGCTCCACAGACCATGCTGTAGACCATGACTTCCTCAGGTGGCAGTATAAAAACACATTTCCAAAAATACGAAGAAATTTTTACCACCTCAGATAAATAGGTAGCAGGTAGACAGCAAGGTAATTAGTGATAGCAAGCATACCTCTTGCTTTGAAAAGTATCTGATAAATTGTTTTTATTAAAAAATAAATTTTGTGCCTATTAAATGGTAAATGTATTAAGCTTCTGGAAACATAAGGAATTACTCATGAATATCCATTATTTCTACCCTAATGCAATTATTTATCAATCATTAGTCCTAACAAAACATAGTTTACATTCAATATTTAGGGGGAAAGTGGATGTAATTGGGCCATCAGGACAATTGAAAAGGTGAGAGAAATAACTCTAAACCAAACCCCTCCAATGGAACAACAAAATGGCTTAATACAACTAAATATGAACCATAATCCAATGTGGCATTTTATTTTGTTTTGTTTTTAAATTAAACTCTGGACAACTACTACTTACTAAGTTCATCCCTAGAACAATCTGTTAGACAGCAGTACTTTCAGTGGAGGAGTGGAGTTAGGGGTGAAAAATCAGAAAAAATAGAATATAAAATCCCTCAAGAAAAATCCTTATAAAATGAAAAAGTCTGAGCTAAAGGGGAGAAGTAGAAGAGAAGTGGGAGAGAAGAAAAAGGAAAAAGGACGGATACCACCAGTGGGCCTGAAATTAGGCCAACAGTCACCAGTTACCTGGAGAAGTGAGGGCTCATTTTACATCTAATATATGATAATTATGTTAGTCATCATACTAAACATTTAAAATACAATATCACAGTTAATTCTTATAACATCCCTATGATGTTCTCTAACTTAGAGAAAACAACAACTAAGGCTCAAGATTACACAGTATCTAATAGTAGAGCTGAGGTCTTACCTCAGGCCCGTTTATTTCCAATCTTCAAATTTTTTAAAAAAATCAAAAGAATTTTAATATCTAGTAACAGTCTGCCTTAGACTTCATCTCAACACTATAACAAGGAGTCAATGTTTTCTGCTCCTAAATTAAGTCTTTAAAAAATAATAAGCACTCAAAAGGAATACCCCCCCCCCCAAATAGCAGCTACTATATTAGTAGGATGATATAATGGGTAATTCCCCCCATGTCCTAAACTTATTAGAAATATTACTATGAGTTTTATTACTTTTTAAAAGATCACTCAGCATGAATTGGAGCAAATGCTTTTAAGTAGCATCACTCATTAGCAGTTAGAAAAATCTATAAAAACTCCATTCCTAATTCCCTTGACACTTTGTACTATGCTGACCACAGGAATTATAAAGAGAAAGGGGCTGAGAAATGACATATAAAAGACCCAACAGTTTCTCGTATTGGTAACTACATCAAATGTCTCCTCTCCTTACCACATCAATTGCACTATTCAAAGAAATAAAGAAAGAATGCTTGTGGGAGGTCCAGAAAGGCCAACTGGGAACTTACGTCTACATGCCATGCCTCACAAGGTCCCAGTGAAATAAGAGAAAAGACAGATATGGAAAAGCATAAAGCCCTGGTGATGCTGGAAATTAAGAAAGTGTGTTAACAGCATATCAGAAAGTTTATGTAAACCATGCAAAACAAAAATCAGATGGGATGGGATTGGTGGAGAAACAGTAGCACAAACACTAAGAAGTAAAAGCACTCTAAGGGCCTTTTATCAACAGACACAAAGCACCCCAGTGAGTGGGCTTAAGGGACATCATTGCAGCAATAATTAGAAACCACATTCAGAAAAGCTGGGCTCCTCAGCCAGAATCTCTCCTTCTTTCCTGTGATGCCTACAGAACAGCCAAACCTGGGCCTCTAGGTTACATCTCTACTGGCAGAACGGCCTAAACCCTGGGCCTCTAGTCCTTTCTCCTCCTTCAGGATGAGGTACTAGAGGATTCTGGCTTCTCGTGGAGACCATTTCAATCAGAAGAGAAAATCTGATCAAGGGTTTAGCCTTCTTCATCACCCCATATTTTAATCCTAGACAAGTCTTCACAGCTCTTCCAGCCATACTTGCAGCTACCAAACTTACCCAAAATGCGGGAGAAAGAATTAAGGTTCCTGAAGCCACAAAGTAGTTCACAACTCACACTAACAGAAGTTAGATCTGCAGCTTTTCCAACTGCACATTTTCATATTTTTCTTTCTTAAGATGCAAGAAAGAGTACCCTTTATTGTTTCAACTTGGAAATACTGCTTATAAGCCAACATGACTTCAACTTTATACCAACACCATTTCCCAAATCATCAATGTCATGAGTTAATTCACTTCAAAGAAATGTGTTACAGAGGAATAGATGATAGCTAGGTATTTAACATGGGAAGATCCTTAGGCAAGTGACCTGAAAGAACAGCAAGGCATAGCATTGGAGATAGCCTCCACAAGGCTTAAGCCAGCCTGCCCATATATCCCCGCTCATACCAGGGCCCTGGGGATTACGTAAAAGCCCTCGACCAGAGAGCTCCCCCTTTCCTTGACATTTTAGTGGGGTCTATAATTTGCCTGCTTCCTCTATCCTCTAAGCCCTGACACTTTTAGGCATCCCACAAGAAAGACTGCCTCTGATACTCCCTGCCCACTACTTCCCTTCATGACCCAGTTATCGTGGGAAGCAGACACACACACCTGCAGAGGAAGATCAGGTAAACTCCAACTATGAAGCAACCTAGTTGTTCCTTCAGAAACAAATATACATGAAGATGTACAAACATTTGAGGACTTCTGAAAGGAAAAGAATAAAGTAAAGAGAATAGTTAATCACAGAGGAAACAAATATCAGATAATAGAGGACAATGTTCTTTCTTTTAATTTTATATGTTTTCAGAGACATTACAGAAAATAAGTATTCATAAACCAAGAATAAGATGCTATCAGAACAATTAAAAAACAAAAAAATTAAAGTGCTGAAGTTAAAAAAGGTAAAATGAGCTACATTAAAAAAATAGTCCATAAATCTTATGAGAAGCAAAAAATCCTTTCAGTTTTAGAATTACCAGTATATTCATAATGCCTAACACAATGTTAGGTACATATCAAGGATTCCATAAATACTTGATAAACGAGCTAATGAAGAAGTAAGATGAATGAATCAGCAAGTGTGTGTGGATGAAGAAAAATAAGTCAACATGCATGGCTGATTGGCTGCCTAAGCAAATAAACTGGAAGATCAAGTTGCAGACATCCTTTTGACTTAAGGACAAAAATGCAAAGGAAGTTTTAAAGCATTTAGAGACATTGTTACAACAAAGACTGGAAGCAAGAGTTACAACCCAAATACATTTGGAGAAAAGCCTTAGTCTTCTGGGTTCTCTGTGATAATCTTTGAGAAACTGACAAGGGGGAGCTTCCCAAGGATCAGTTCAGTAAATATTCAAGTCATCCATACACAGCTTGACATGCTACTAAACTGATATTATAAAAAGTTATCACATACCTCAGCAAAGGATTTGCTGATTTGCAGCATTCAAGGGTATCATTATAAAAAGCTAAATTGAACTTCCATCCAGAAAAGATGGTAATAAAGTAATCTAAAACCAAGGAAATAAGACTTGGCAGTATGAAGTTTCCATAGATAGACAGCCACAAAATTTTTGAACAAAAGAGACAGATTTGTCTAAAATTCAACAGCATTTTCCTAACTACAATCCTGGACCCTGCGCAACAGCCAAGTTCCTTTCTACAGTGCCTTATGGGACAAGTCTCCTAAAATGATTGCTATACTAGAGATAGCAGAGGATAGGCCCAGTTATTTAAGTACTTCTTCTCAAATTTGTGTTACTTAAATGCTACAGTTCCTTCTGGTTTTCTCAGAATGCTCACACTACTCAATGTAAGAGAAGTAGCATGATTTTATTAGTCAAGCAACCTGTGACGTCTTGGAAACAATCTAAGCTGCTCTTTGGGGGAAGGGGGAGGTTTGAGTTGGGCTGTTTAGCACTGTATTTCTGATTTAAGATGGGAAAAATCCTCATGTCTTGTTTTTCTTCAAAGTTAGTGTGTGTGGGGGGTCCACCTGCATGTTTCGTTAAATACGAAAGTATAAATGATCAATCTATGGGGAAAGGGCTATTTCACAGATGCTACCTCCTGGCCCATTACAGTAATGTTCCCACTATGCTTCCCCTAGTGCTGAAAAGAGATCTTTCATGTTGTTCTGGGCTTCTCTGGGTAAGAAGACAAGGCCAGAAAAGAAGGATTCAAGAGGCCACTTTTTCTAAAATGTAGCTTGAAAATCGGGTATTAGCAGTATGTTTTAAGATTTGAAAAGTCTAAGATTTAGGACGTTTGGCTGACAGTAAAACCCTTAAAGCAACAGAACTCTAATCAGAGAAGCTGAGAGTTGTATGACACTCAGACCTACTGTGACTGAGAAAAACCAAACCAGGATTAAAAAAAAAATGATTTTTAGCAAACTAAGGATAAAACCCAACCTAATGCTTCAGTCACTAATAGAACAACTGGGGAAAAAAGGTATCCTTGCAAATTATAATAGAACAACCAAAAAAAAAAAAAAAAAAAAAGAAAGAAAAGAAAGAAAATGCAAAGGAAGTCTTATTCTTTGCAAGTTTGATATAGTCTGATTCATTCGAATATAATAAAGTTAAGTTCTATCCATGAAGAATCCAAAGAAACAAAAAGGAAGTTCATAAAGATGGCTTTGAATCTGTCAGATAATAATCATTACAGCAAAAAGGTCACCTAAGATGTCCAAAGCCCCACAGAACTTGAACCGTACCTCTGCTATTACCTCTGGTAATAGCAAGGCTCTGTACTCAGGCAGACATCAAGGTGGATGGCAGTGGTGACACATGGCTCAAGAGCGGCAGCCAATGCAAGGAAGCAATTGGATGAAACTGTGTGAATAATAAATACTTGTAAAAAAAAAAATCATCTCTCTAAAAAGTTGTGATCTCATGAGAAAATAAACAGGAATTTTCCAAATCGCTAATATTCCATAGTTCCGTTTCTGTGCCATTTGTTAACTTTCACAAAATGAGAACAATGAGAAAATGCCTTAATGACAATGTATCTTCTGGATCTGGAACAATTTTCCAGGGGTGAAGGGTGAGGTGTGGTGAGAATTAGTGCATTATAGTCTGAGGCTTGATCTTAGTCTTATTTATAAGGTGCCCCCATCTTAAATGTGAATATATTTTCTTCTAAAAATTTTCTCTGAAAATGTGATATGCAGAAAGACAGGAGGAAGGAGTTAATAGATTATATGGGTTTGCCAAATTGGAGATCAAAGTAATTGTGAAGTCCAGCACAGGAAAAGGTCACCCCAGAAAATCTCACTCTGTAAGAAGGCCCTGGCAAGAAGGAAAGAAGATTTTAATCACTGCAGCTAATTACAGAGAGGACTAAATCACAAGAAGAGTTATTTAAGTGTCTTAAATACAATAAAAAGTAATTAACAGGAAGCACCATCTTGACAGCTTCATGTTGCAAACCAGGACTAAAAGGATCAGCTAATTTCCAACCCCAGAGCCACGGAATGAGAAATGACTCAAAGTTTGATCTTTTTATTTTTTATTTAAACTGTTTTGGTTAACAGATACCTCTTGCCAACTCCACAGAGAAGTCAATCAAGAAAAAAATTTTAATCTATTAGAGGAACAATGAACTTTTTTTCCATTGATTCCCTACAGGGTAAGAGATGAGTCCCAGCCTGTCACACCAGCAAGGCCTTGCCATGTTCCTGGCAATAATGTCAAGAGGAGAAACAGAAGGATTAGACTGAACTCTCTTGGGGATACAGACAATTCATACACTTTGCATGTGAAATACATCTAAAAATCAGCTTTGAAATAAATCTTTAAGAGATACCATCTCATCTATCTCCAAGCTTTTCTACAGTTAGAGAAGTCTGCTATTCCTTTTAATAACAGGAAAGCCACTAGGTACTTTCAGGGCCTAAATACAGTTATACAAAGCCATAGATTATGATAGACATAACTTAGATTGGATCTCTTCTTAATTCCACATTTCTTTAAGGTTGAACAAACTTACCTTTCAGAGAGTCAATGCATACCATGGAAGCTCTTTTTTTTAGGCAGAGTCTCACTTGTCCCAGGTAGAGTGCCATGGTGTCATAGCTCACAGCAACCTCAAACTCTTGAGCTCAAGTGAGCTGCCTTGCCTCAGCCTTCCAAGCAGCTGGGACTAAAGGCACCCACCACAACACCCAGCTATTTTTTACTAGAGACGGGGTCTCGCTCTTGCTCAGACTGGTCTTGAACTCGTGAGCTCAAGGGATCCACCTGTAGGACTCCCAGAGTGCTAGGATTACAGGAAGCTCTTTTAACAAACCCTTTCCTCAATTGAGTCACACATTTCATGATCCCACCAAAAGCTATAGGCTGATCCTAGTATGAGTCCCTGAGGGCCACTCTAACACAATCTGCACACTTCTGCCCAACCAGACAAGCCATTTGTTTTTTTTGCCCTCAAATCTAGTTTATACTGTTTGAGCTTCTTTTAATTATGTGCAATATTTAATGCTATATTAATCATTGAAATATGAATACACAAAGAATTTGTGCTTATGAAAACACTTTTATGCTTTAAAAAGTTTAATAAAGGCTTGGCGCCTGTGGTTCAACCGGCTAAGGCACCAGCCATATACACCAGAGCTGGCTGGTTCAAATCCAGCCTGGGCCCGCCAAAACAACAATGACGGTTGCAACCAAAAAATAGCCAGGCGTTGTGGCAGGCGCCTGTAGTCCCAGCTACTTGGGAGGCAGAGGTAGGAGAATTGCATGAGCCCAGGAGTTGGAGGTTGCTGTGAGCTGTGATGCCATAGCACTCTACCCAGGTGACGGCTTGAGGCTTTGTCTCCCAAAAAAAAAAAAAAAGTTTAATAAAGAGAAATGGCTTTAAAATGGCTGCAAAGTATATATGAGTGGGGCAACTGTAACAGATAAGGAGGATGTAAATCACAAAGATGCAGGGTTCTATAATTATTGTGTAAGTCCTCTTTCTTTCTTTTTGAGATGGAGTCTCACTATGTTACCCTTGGTAGAGTGCCGTGGAGTCACAGCTCACAGCAACCTCAAACTCTTCAGCTGAAGCGATTCTCTTGCCTCAGCCTCCCAAGTAGCTGGGACTGCTGGCACCCACCACAACGCCCAGCTATTTTTTTTGTTGTTGTTGCAGCTGTTTAGGTGGCCCAGCCGGATTCAAACCCGCTACCCTCAGTGTATGTGGCTGGCGCCGTAACCACTGTGGTACGGGCACTGAGCCTGTAAGTCCTCATTCTAAATAAAGTTATGTAATTCACAAGATATCAAAAAGGTGATCCATGTTGCCCAGATAGCAAAGATTTAGAAATATATTCACATTTTCATGCTTAAAGTAAAATACTTGAGATCTTTTTTAAAAAGTCTCCTACTCTAGACAGTGTTTATATAAAAACTAACTAATAGTAAGAATGCTGTTAGTAGAGTACTTTAATTCTGAATATAAGGTGAATACTTGGAGATTCTTATTTATTAACACCTCAATTTTTCTATAATATTATTTGGAGAGATTGTCTTTTTTAAATTTTTATTTTTATTTTTTGAGACAGAGTTTCACTTTGTCGCCCTCTGTAGAGTGCTATGAGGGTCATAGCTCACAGCAACCTCAGACTCCTACGCTTAAGCAATCCTCTTGCTTCAACCTCCCAAGTAGCTGGGACTACAGGTGCCCAGTACAATGCCCAGCTAATATATATATATATATATATATATATATATATATATTTTTTTTTTTTTTTTTTTTTTTTAGACAGTTTCTCACAATTTCGCCCGCTGTAGTGTGCCATGGTGTGGTGTCAAAGCTGACAGCAACCTCAAACTCCTGGGCTTAAGCTATTCTCCTGCCTCAGCCTCCCAAGTAGCTGAGATTACAGGTGCCTGCCACAAAGCCCGGCCATTTTTTTTGTTGCAGTTGTCATTGTTGTTTAGCAGGCCCAGGCTGGGTTCGAACCCCCCAGCGTGGGTATATGTGGCTGATGCTGTAAGCACTATGCCCTAATTTGTTGGGTTTTTTAGAGATGGAGGTCTTGCTCTTGCTCAGACTAGTCTCAACCTCCTGAGCTCAAGCAATTCACCTGCCTTGGCTTCTCAGAGTGCTAGGATTACAAGTTATAAGCCATCATATCCTTTTTATTTTTATTTAATTTTTTTTGAGGTAAGGTCTCACTTGATTGCCTTAAGCTGGAGTGTAGTTGCCAACATCATAGCTCACTGAAACCTCAAACTCCTGAGCTCAAGTGATTCTCCATGCCTCAACTTCCCGAGTAGCGGGGACTACAGGTACATGCCACCACACCTGGCTAATTTTTCTATTCTTTGTAGAGAAGGGGCCTCGCACAGGCTACTCTCCAACTCCTGACCACCAGTAATCCTTCCAAAGTGCTAAGATTACAGGTGTGAGCCACCATGTTCATCCTACAGAGATTTTTTAAAATGTATAAAATTCAGAAAAAAAGATAAATAAGAACAATATCAAGGCACAGGGAAAATATATAGAAGCTAGGAATAAAGTTAGAACATAAAAAGCATGCTGAAAGGCCACTTGCTACAGCTGGCCTATCTTTGGCATTACGCTTTCAATCACCAAATAAAAGAGAACAACTATTAGTTACAAGTTTTACAGTATTGATTAGATAAAAACAAACTTTAGCCAACTCAGGTAATGACACCCCCAAGTACCCCTGTTTATGCTTCAAAAAAGGATAGTTTGCAATACAGCAAATAATCATTCAACAAATTCACTGAGCTCCTACCATATGGTGAATACTAGGGCTATAACAGGGAATAAAAAAGACAAAACAGTCTACCTTTAGGAACATAGCAGTCTAGTGATGGCTGGCTGAGATGATATCAGTAAATTTTTTGCATTTCTAGTGATCATAGCCCAGTTTAAATACAAAGGCTAGCTCAGTAGAAACAACCCTATGAGGAAACTCATAATTCACTGCAGGTATCTTCCAGGCTGGTCTAATCCAAGGAGACAATTTAAATATCGTAGACACTTACTTCTAAAATTCTTCTAAACTTGTGTATATTTCTAAAATTCTCAAAAATTTACTTTGATGAGTCACAAAAATAATACTCCACACACTTTAATGACAAGAGCTAGGAAGCAGTAAACTCAAGGTTTATCTGACAGGAACCTGGAATACAGATATTGAATTAATACCAGACAACTTGTGTTGTTAAAACAACCAAACAGAAAACAAAGTTGACACCTTTGAAGGGACAGGCAGCGAATCCTAACGCTGTGGTGGGGCGGAGGGGGGGTGGGGGGGTGGTGGCTAAAGTTTATAAAAACCATTTTTTTTTTTTCTCTAGTTCTAAATGAGTAATTGACCTTGGTCTTCTGCGGAATGCCAGCACCTTATCTCAAAACTACTTGTAACATAGCAACCACAGTTTTTTTGCAGCCTGAAAAAATAGTTTTCAACAAACTTTGTAGTAACTCTTTAATTGCTGGAAAGAGAGGGTTTTGACTGCAACACTACAATGTTAACTATCTCCCATCCAGAGACGTTAAGGATAATGGGAGACATAGGGGATTTAAGAGAGAGAGAAGATAAAAAGGCTAGTTGGGGGGGGGGGGGGGCAGAGTTGGCCTTTCACCAGGGGCTCAGAGATTCTCAGCAGCCTCCTCCTGGTGCCCCAGCCACAACCAGTGAGGGCCCGCCCTCCCGAGTCTCACAGCCTCCAGGTGAGGTCAGTTCCAGATAGAGCCAGCCAATCCAACATGTACTCCTTTGTTCTCACAGCCTCCAGGTAGGGCCAGTCCCAGATAGAACCAGCCAATCCTAAACCTCCTAAGTTACCTCAGTCCCTGCACCGACCAACCCCCCAACTTGGTCCTGGTTTCTCCTGGGAAATTTCCCCTGCATTTTGTTGCAACCCAAAATGCATCACACCAAACAGTATAAAATCATTTCTACCTCGGGGTCGTCCCCTGTGAGCAGAGTTCTGCCGGAGGTATTGCTCGAGCACGCTTGAATAATGTCACTCGTTTGTTTTTTGCATGTGTGTCTGGTGATCTCTCAGTGGTGGAATTTGGTCTTAACACCTTCTTACAAGAATGTAATCAAAATCTAGACTGGAACAGAGAGTGACTCCACCTCTCAAGAGAGGAAAGCTGAAGGAGTAATCTCTGTACAGGCAAAACACATGCAGTTGAAGCTGCATGGTTTTATGGCAACAATGAGAGAAGGGTGAGGTCTAGAAGAACAGGTCTTCTCAAAGAGACAACAAGGATACACATGCAGGGTCCTCTCCACGGTGACTCACCTCTTGGGAATTTGTAAACTTAACTTCCTGAAACTTGGAAATTTCCAAGTTCTGTGAAATCCTGTAGTTCTATACGGGGGGAATAGCATCTCCTGCTTGATTCAAACTGGCCAATGAGAAGGGTACCGGTGGGGTGAAACTTTTTGACTGTCAATAAAAAGGGAAAGACCAAGGCAGTCGGAGAGCGCGGCCATTTGGAATTCTTCTATGCCATAAGCTCCCGGCTGGTGAATAAAGCCCTTCCTCTTATAAACGTGGTGTTTGGGTGCTCTTTCTCTCTGTTGGGCCTTGTCTTCCTGCAACAACAACACTATAATCTGGAAATTTTCTAAAGTCATCTGTCTCAAATGATCCTTAAAATAAAAAAATATCATAAAAAAACCCCCCCTTAATTTTTTTTTTTTTTTTTTTTTTTTTTTGCAGTTTTTTGGCCAGGGCTGGGTTTGAACCCACCACCTCCGGCATTTGGGGCTGGCACCCTACTTATTTTAAAATATATACCTATCTCAGTGGTAACTAAATGAGATAGTCTACTCTAATACAGTGTTAGATAAACATTGGTGGAGACCATATGCTAAAAATAAAGATACATGTTTATTTAAAATAGTACAGTTGTTTCACCAATAATTAACAGTAAAATTTTGAATATCGGGGAATATTAACATTCCAACTCTTCTCAGTAGAGAGGCATGCATCCAGTTCTTAAGGAGTGGTGATAAATTGGTAACAAATCATTATTGCAAGTTATACCCATAAAATGGCCAAAGTTATGTCCTAGTTTTTCCCACTTCAAAAATACCATTTGATTTGTCAAGATCCTGCCTTGCTCCTAACAAATCTGATGCCTGTGATGGTGTGAAGGTAATAACATCAAAACTATATTGAGCTCCTCTTGGCAAAGATGAAACCTCTCTTTGTTGTGTGAACATTAACAACATTAATAAATATAGGAATGGTAACAGTGGCTAAAAATAGTAACTTCCAAATGTGAAAGCAAGAACAAGAGGAAAAAGGCTCCTGTTTGGTAGGAGAGTTTCTAGAAGCTAAATAGCTACAAGATCCTCATTCTTTTCAGAGGCATGCTGAGGCTTAGAGGTATTTCTCCTAATGGGCTTCATTGTACTTTCAATAAGACAATCTTTGTTTTGATGAGAAACCTATTCTTTCCTTCCCCTCCCCTATGCCCCCTTAAAAGAAAAGAAAAATATCAGTTTGGTAACAAACAGCATTTAAGCCTGTTAAATGGAGAAGGAAACAATTACTGTGCTGGTATATTTTATGCAAAGTAAGAATTGCTACTGGGGTCTGACTGATTGTTTTAATATTTATTGTGGAAGCATGGCCCAGCAGGCTTTCTCCTTCCCCTATCAGATACCTCTCTTGAAAAACTCCTTATCAACCAGACTGCCAAGAGACCCTGGAATATAACCAGGTTACAGCCAGTACAGCAGAAAAGGAAGACCTTACCATCTTCTGATTACATTCTTCTATACAAAGAAAATGTCCAATTAACAACACTCCCACCATGCCCCAACTGAACTTCCTAAAACAATACTACCTAGATAGTAGCTAGGGCTTGCTTGATAGTCAATAAATGGCATTATTAATAGTAATAATGTGTACTTCATAGTGCCAAGCACAAAGAGCTCAATAAATCTTAAATAACAACAATAACGAAAGTATATGATTAGCTAATGAGTGATTATAAAGTACTTTGCAAATATGAAGTGCTACACAGGCACATCATTATAAACCACTGGGTTAAAAGCAAGAGAAAGCAAAGCAGAGTGAGAGGAAGGAGAGACTTGAATGAGCAGAGAACTCTTATCTACTTGAGAGACAGCCGAGTCCCTTCAGCCAGGACACTCACATTCCTCCAATGGTGACAGTGGCACACGTACGCTCTGAAAAGGCAGGCACCGTCTCTGTGGCTGGGCTAGCTGGTCTAATGTAGTCTACCATCACATTCACCTGGAAATAAAGAATTAAGGGAGTTACGGTTGAGACTTTGCAAGACAGCTCACCAGAAGCCACATATGCCTGAACGATTGTGAAAGATTCACAGTTTGATTTTCTGGGTCTAGGATTTTAAAAAACAACAGTAAGGAAATTATTTCCAAATGACATCACTTTGTAAGAATACAAAGAACTCTTAAAACTTAACAATAAGAAGACCCAGCCTGGTGGCTCACACCTGTAATCCCATCACTTTGTGAGGCCAAGGTGGGTGGAATGCTTATTAGCTCAGGGGTTTGAGACCAGCCTGAGCAAGAGCAAGACCCTCTCTCTACTAAAAATAGAAAAACTAGCTGGACTTTGTGCTGGGGGCCTGTAGTCCCAGCTACTTGGGAGGCTTAGGAAAGAGAATTGCTTGAGCCCAAGAGTTTGAAATTGCTGTGAGCTACGATCCCATCAAAGGTGACAAAGTAAGATTCTGTCTCAAAAAAAAAAAAAAAAAAAAAAAGATAAAGCTTAATGAAAAGACAACCTTATTTAAAAATGTAAAAGATCTGAACAGCTCACCCAAGGAGATATACAGATCACAAGTAAACTTAGGAAAAGATTCTCCTTATCATATTAAAACAGTTTCCCCACTCAAGCAGGGACCCTCCCCTATTTTCTAGGCTTGAGTGAACTCAGAAATCAGTCTCATCACAGACCCCCATCTCTAGACACAAACAGGTTCGTTGCAGGCCCCATTCTCTGGACCCCAAAACAAGGTCATAGCAAAAAAAGTAGCCTGACTGGTATCTTATCTGGGCTACCCCTCCTGGAGCAAGGAACAAACCCTACTGCCTCACCTGGAGCAAGGACCGCATTCCTTTGCACTATGGCAGTTTTAAAATTATTTTCTTTCCACAGGTGGCTGATTGTGACTTGTTCCAAACATATATATTCCATCTCCTCAAAACCCTGCTGCATGCAGGATAGGAAAAGCAGTATATAAACTCCCTAATGGGCTTCCCACTTGGGTACTCCTTTGGCCTGCTGAAGGCAATTTCTTCCCCCACCTTATCATCCAATAGAATCTGTCCTTTCACTGCCTTGTGAGGTTTGTGGCTTCATCCCTCAAATCTCCAAAGATCAAAGACTCAGCAGAGAGAAATTCTGGCTACAATGTGTATTATGGTGGAAAACTCAGTGTGTGCGTAGTGAGCTAGGGCTGACAGGACACAGCTTCTCTGTTTGGTTCAGGTCCTGCGTGACCTTTGCCTCAAGCGTTCCATCCTTGTTTTATAAATTTAGCTTTACCTAAAAGTGTATATCTTGAGTAGTTTTGCGCAATTTATTTAGGAGACTAACTTTTGAATTAAAAATGTTTGGGGTCATGGATTATGTTGGTTATTGTTTATCATGGGTCATGGATTATACTAATTATTATTTATTATGGGTCATGGGGTATACCAATTATTGTTTATTATGGGTCACAGGTTATGCTGATAGTTGTTTAAGATAAGGGTTATAGTTTTTAAGCTAAAGGTTAACATGGTTTCTGCTTTGAACTTCTGTGTATAAAACTGTGGTTTTAGAAATGGAAGGGCAGAACAGAATTAAGAGACTACTTCACTGTTCACCAGAATTGCTAACCTTGTGAAGGTTCAAAGCTAGTTGGACCTAATCTCTTCATTTGGCTGACAGTGACAGGTGGCTGCACCCTCTTTGGTAACACTCAAGGAACAAGAAAAGATTTTCTCTAGACAAAGATTAGAATATAAAAGTATAGTGTTTATTTTATACTCTTAGTAGGAATAGAAGGATTGAGAGTGAAAGTGAGTGGGGAAAGGCAGAAAAGGTAACAGGGAGATGCCTTGGCATCCCCCCAAAAGAAAGAAATATGCTAGCCTTGAGGTGAAGTAGCTAGGTGAATTTAAAGGGGGGGGGGGAGAGAAGATGGGGGACAAAAAGAAAAAAAGTAATTGTAGTCAAGTCATAGGGTACTGTGAATGCTGTACACACAATCATTTTTTCTCTGGCAGGATAATAATTAGCAGTCATGCTTCTGGGAACAGACTTTTCACAGGTGTTTCTGATCCTATTGTTGATTCTGCCCTGAGATGTGATTTTGGGCCTAGTCTGAGGCCAGACACTCATACCCTACTGTTCCCTGCCAGGAACCCAAGCCTATGAAACGGGTTCTCAAAAATAGCGAGTAGATAAAAGTAAAAAGAAGAATTTACATTTCCTGTCTCCTCTTGGCAGTGGTTTGTGAAAACGGAACCCTACAGGGTGCCTGCTAGCAAGTCTACTAGGCAGAGATAGAAATCAAAGAGCAGAGGGCGAGCTTGATTTTTCAGCCCTTCCTGAAAAACTGTAGGTTAATAACTTCTCTATCATTTCACTATGAAGACCAACCACCCTTACAATATGTCATTAGGAAATTGCCAATTTACACAATATTGAAATACTACTACACAGTTATTAGAATAGCCAAAATGCAGAACAACAGCAACACTAAATACAGGCAACAGGAACTCTAATTCATTGCTGGTGGGAATGCAAACCAATAGAGCCACTTTAGAAGACAGTTTGATTTCTTACAAAACTGAACAAACTTATCATTCATCCAGGAATACTGCTCCTAGAAATTTACCTAGAAGAGTTGAAAGCTTATGTTTGCACAGTGAACAGCAGCTTTGTTCATATCTGCCAAAACGTAGAAGCAAACCAAGATGTCCTTCTGTAGATAAATGGATAAACTGTGGTACATCCAAACAATAAAATATTCTCTATCCCACCTTTTTTTTGGAGACAGAGTCTCTGCGCCCTAGTGTCATAGATCACAGCAACCTCAAATTCTTGGGCACAAGCGATCCTCTTGCCTCAGCCTCCTGAGTAGCTAGGACTACAGGTGCCTGCCACAATGCCCAGCTAATTTTTCTATTTTTTAGTAGAGATGGGGTCTTGCTTTCTTATTCAAACTGGTCTTAGAACTGTTAAGCTCAGGTGATCCACCTGCCTTGGCCTCTTAAAATGCTTCTGTAAAGGAATAAGCCACTATACCCAGCCTTAAAACATTATTCAATGCTAAGAAGAAATGAGCTCTCAAGCCATGAAAAGACATAGAAGAATCTTAGATGCATATTACTAAGCAAAAGAAGCCAATCTAAAAGGTGTCAAAAATGATTCTAACTATATGACAGTCTGGAAAAAGCAAAACTTTAAAGACAAAAAAAGAAGATCAGTAGTTGACAGGGGCTTAGGGTGGGGGATGAATGGGCAAAGCACAAAGGATTTTTTTTTTTTTTTTGGAGACAAGAGTATCACTATGTTGCCCTTGGTAGAGTGCCATGGAGTCACAGCTCACAGCAACTTCAAACACTTGGGCTTAAGTGATTCTCTTGCCTCAGCCTCCCAAGAAGTTGGGACTATAGGCACCCACCCCAACATCCTACTATTTTTTGTTGTAATTGTTGTTGTTTTAGCTGACCCAGGCGGGGTTTAAACCCGCCAGCCTCAGTATATGTGGCTGGTGCCCTACCTACTGAGCTATGGGTGCTGCCAGCACAGAGGATTTTTAGGACAGTGAAACTATTTTCTATGGTAGTCCAACGGAACACACATGCCATTAGACTTATCTCAAAGCCCACAGACAGTACAACACCAAGTGTGAACTGTATGGACTTTGAGTGATGTTGTCAATGCAGGGTCATCAATATACCACAAATTAACACTCTGGCGTGGGACTTTGTATGTATGGCAGGGGCAGAGGGTATATGGGAAATCTCTGTACTTTCTGTTCCACTTTGAACCCAAACTGCTATAAAAAAATAAAGCCTATTTTTAAAAGAAAGAAAAAAGTGATAAGCAAAAGAGCCAGGACAATTGATGGAACACATAAGGCCACACAGAAATTCTACTTGACAGAGAAGAGGTTGGCAACATTCCTGCACGACTGCTAGACATTATGATAAAGCACTTCTTTAACCTTTTCTAGGTCAGACTAATTTGAAAGTCTGTTTTAAAAAATATGAAATGCCTCCATAGAAAAACTGCATGTAATTTCAGTCTGTCATAGCTTCTCAAGGACCAAGTAAAGAATTATCAAGAACAAAATGAAACGACAATCAGAAAGATGATTGGAATTGGTTTCACGGTATGTAAATCAAAAACATATAGCTAACGAGATCCAATACCAACACAGATGCAGTTCTGAAGTTCAGGGGTGAGGGAGATAAAATAGACTGGAAGAATCTTTAGGTTTTGAATTAACAAATGAAATGTATAAAGTTAGGACCCTAAACTGCAAAAACTTGTTTAATCCTAGCATACATTAAATAAATAGATGTAGATACATTAAACAATGCTTTTTCTTTACAAAACAATGTAAGATAAACATGTTTCTATGTTGGTATGTGGTGCCCGTTAGCAAACATACAGGATATATCTTTATAGATGGTATAGCTTTGCCAGAAGTCTAAGGCTACAGTGAGCTACGACTGAGCCACTGTACTCTAGCCTGGGAAATACAGAATGAAAAAATAAAAATCCTTAAAAATGAAAAAAAGAATTTTAAAAACTATATTCGGCTGGAGGCAGGAGGGTTCCTAGAAGTTTGAGACCAGCCTAAGCAAGAGTGAAATCCCCATTTCCACAAAAAATAGGAAACTTAATAGAGTGTGGTGGTATACAGCTAGTCCCAGATTTTGGGGAGGCCGAGACAGGAGGATCATTTGAGCCCTAGAGGTTGCTATGAACTATGGTGACTTCACTGCACTCTAGCTGGAGTGACAGAGCAAGACCCTGTCTCAAAAAACAAACAAACAAACAGGCATAGCCACCAATACAGTCCGATTTGGGGTCATTCAGTGGGAAGTTAATAAATACAAGGAAAATTGGGGGGGGGGGGTGTTGCAAGGAGATGATTTTCCCCCCTAGGGGTGGGGGGAAATCATCACTGCTTTAAAAACAAACTAGGTGAATCTCAAGGTTACCTTATACCTGCCAATGTTAAGCCTCCTCCTCAGCAAGAAGACAGGGACAGGATGGTAACTTTCAGAAACACTGTACAGAGGAACACAAACTCCATCCAAAGAGAATACTAATTAATCAAGAATGCCACATGCATGGGGGGGGAGGGCGATGGTCATGATGATGATGAGAGGAGTAATGGAGGAATAACAAACAAAAGTGAATACCTGAACATCTTTCTGGTTAGAAGGCCAAACTGATCAGCTATTCCAAAACTGCCTTCCAAGTAAACAGAGGAAAAACAGAAAAAACTTAACCTTCAATAACCAAAGAAACAACTACATTCATCTGCCAATAAGTCTGAAATTAAAGAGCTCTTTATGGATACAACATTATTATTAATAAAAAAAAATTTCAAATACAAATGAGGCCCCAAGAATAGCCCACAGCCAAGAAACACACCTGCAGGCAGCTATGACAAATTAGGAATTAAAGTCAAGGTGTAATTAGCATTATGTCCTTCTCTGGTGGATTCCAAAATCCCTTTTTACCTTCAAGTTTTTCATTTCTAGATACTCATCAGTTACCTGTCAATCGCTTGAAAATGAGCCATAGTCTAAATGGTTTCAACTAAAAACACTGCAAATCTTATCAGTCTTCACCCAAATAAATGATAACCTGAATTTTGCATTTTGGGGTAAGTACATGTTGAATGGCATGAGTTAAAAGAGAAAAAAACACATTAATATAGATGTGCTCTTCCCTTTAAAGCAAATAGTCCTGAAATGTTTGGTATGTAAGTATTTGACAAGTATGACCAAAAGGCTATCTAACTGACCCAGATACTGACTCTTGTTTATAACAATGACCAACCACAAGGAGCCCTGACATTCTCTTACAAATGACTCACACATCATTTTTGGATCTGTTTCTCTTCCCCTAGAAAATGACAGCACTAGATTAGAATTTTGATCATCATTTAGAGTGCTAAGAGGTAACTTAGCCACCTATAGTATACTATGTAGTTTTCTTAATCTTTTGTATTTCCTATCTTACATTTACTACAATCAACTGGGGCACACAGATTATACGATCCATGAGAGTGCAGACCACATCTTTTATTCACTGAAAGAGTTAGCATAGCACCTGCAAAGTAGTAGCAGAGTATGCAATAAACATGTGTTGCGTGCATAAATATTTATCATCAGAAACTCTTATAGACAGAACATTCTGAAGGACATCTTTGAAGTGAGGTCAGGCATTTTTGAGGCCCACATGGTCAAGCTGTTGACCATTCTGTTATTTTATATAACAACATATTTATTTAAACCAAGGGTGTGGTGGTGAGGAGGGATATTAAGGGAGAAATACTTTGAAATTGTGATAATGCTCTAGCACTTTCATCAAAGCAATGACTACAAAAGGTAAAGCAAGCAAAATTATGTAATTTTTCACATTATTTTTTCTCAAAGATAAGAAAGGGTAGCAGGCAATCTGATTTACCCTTGGTTCCTTAGATTGTAGAATATTCCTTGAAAGCAACTTCTGGAACCCTTCAGAGGAATTAAGATTGTTAACAAAACTACAAATTTATATCTCGATCTATTATGAAGTCAGAAAGTAGGTTAGTATAAGGAATTTTGAGGATCACTGGATATTATTCATACATCTTGGGACTAGAACAGTATCTAACAGAACTTCTTAGACTTTGATGTTGCTGATGACAAAGAAATGTCAAAAAATGAGATGAAACAGAAAGGAAAACAACAACTATATATCCACAACAATTACAGGTCACAGCCTGAGTTTAGCGTTAACATAACTAGAGCTATAATGTGAGGCTATTTTACATAATTACCACACAACCCCACCATTTCACATAACCATTCATAAATTTAGAAGCAGTCATAGTAAATACTTAGCTTCTCAAAATAACCCCTTTATTAGCTCTCCCTCCTGACAGAACTTGCAGGCAGTTATTGAAGGCCTCTATTTGCCCCTTATACAGAGAAGAAAATGCTATCTGGTCTAAATCTGGCTGATACTGCCTTGAAACAAAAGTAAACAAAATATGTCACACATCCTCAGTAAGAGCCTGGACACTTCGGAGCAGCCAGGCTGTAGGGTTTGGTTCCCAGCAATTCTACACGGCAGCTGTGTGAACCTGGATATGTTACCTAACATCTCTGTGCTTCCGATTAATGCAGGATAAGTGCCTATCTCACTGCTACAGGAAGAAATTCATTAATACACACAAGGCATTTATAACAGAGTCTGAATCATAGTAGGCTCTGTGTAAGTCAGTTATTTTTAGAGAAACATATACTGGTTTTCTTAGAACAGTGCCTGGCACAGAGTGCTATATAAGTAACATGAAATAAATAAATGCACGCATGCACACACACACACACACACACACACACACAAATAAGACACATGTTGAACTAAATCATTCGATTACTTAAATCATTAGGCAAAAAGAGTAAATTAAATATACTTTTCTCTTTAAGGAGCCACAGCAAACAAAAACATGCACCTCATACATATTCATATTCAGTGAGCAAAATAGGGCTTACTTTAAAGAAATGATAAACTTTTTAGCACTTATAGATTAATTCAGACATTTTTACAGATTAATTTTGCAGGTACCAGTTATTAGATGTTTTATTTAATGAAGCAGAGCACTGTGAAGCTTCTCAATTAATACAGATATTCTGGGCAGGGTATTTCTTGCCTTACTAAATTAGGAAGGCAATGAACATCAAATAGTGACCAAGTTTCCATTTTCTAGAGACTTAACAGGACCTCCTGTATATAATACTCTTCATTATTGAAACAACGTATTTTTGAAATTTCTCCCCTGTTACAAATGCCTTATATAATTATTATAAAATTATGCCAGTCACATATATTTTTTAAATTGTTGTTAAAACACATATCAATCACCCATTCATCTTTGTACAGGAAGAGCTTCAAACAAAATGCTAACGAGCATCTTGGTCCTGCCTCTGGGCATGCTCTCAGTTCACCTCCCACCTAAGTGATCTGTTCAGACACAAGCACTTGTGGAGCTGTTCACCTTACAAGATGTCAAACTTTCCTTCTTCTAGACAAGCACTGTGTAAGAGAAATGTAATGAGAATGACAAATGAGAGCCACAAATGAGTTCTTCCCTGGAACAACATTGAAAAATTAAAAAGAAACAAGCAAAATTAATTTTAATACTATCTTTTTATCTAACTCAAAATTTCTAAAACAAGACATTGAGGGGTGGGGGATTGTCTTGCTCTTGCACAGGCTGGTCTTGAACTACTAAGCTCAAGCAATCCACTGGACTTGGCTTCCTAGAGTGCTAGAATTATAGGTGTACTTGGCTAATACATAATGAATATTTTTATTTTTTTTTTTAATTGTTAAATCATAGCTGTGTACATTAGTGCAATCGCCTGTACCCATTCTAAGATGCACCATAGATGTGGCCCCACCCATTACCCTCCCTCCACCAAAACCTCCCCCTTCCCTTTCCCTTCCTTGGCCC
>CAUYPK010121982.1:0-32308 GCA_963574355.1 Loris lydekkerianus | reverse complement strand
ATGGTATATGTGAAACTTAGTAAATGTAGAATGTAAATGTCTCAACACAATTGTGAAATTGTCAGGAAGGCTATGTTAACCAGTGTGATATAAACGTGTCAACCGGTCTGTGAAACTAATGTATGATGCCCTATGATCATAACATTGTACATAGCTATGATTTAATAAAAAAAAAACCAAAAAAAAAAAACCAGTGTATGGTGCCCCATGATCACATTAATGTCCACAGCTATGATTTAAAAAAAAAAAAAATTCAGAAAAAAAGAAGAAAAGATGTAAATTAGCTAAAATCAGAAACTAAAGACGGAACATTAACTATTAGCCTTACAGAAAAAGAATTATAAGGGAGCATTATCAATAACCATATGCATACAATTAGAAAACTTAGATAAAGTGGGCAAATTCTTAGAAAGACTCTAATTACTGAATCTGAACCAAGTTGGAATAGAACATCTGAATAGATCTACAACAGATAAAGAAATTAAATTAGTCATTAAAAAAATAAAAAGAACCTACCCACAAAGAAAAGACCAAGCCCAGATGGCTTGACTGGTGTATTCCTCCAAACACGTAAAGAGTTACCGTATATACTCGAGTATAAGCTGAGTTTTTCCGGCACAAAATTTGTGCCGAAAAACCCAAACTTGGCACAAATTTTGTGCCGAAAAAACTCGGCTTATACTCGAGTATATACGGTAAGACCAATTTTTCATAAATGTTTCTCAAAGTAAGAAAAGAAGGGAACATTTTCCAACTCATTCTATGAATTCAGTATTATCCTCATTCTAAAAACATTCAAAAACACCATCAGAAAAGAAATCTACCGACTAATGTCCTATGAATATAGATACAAAAATTCTCAACAAAATATGACAAACAGAACTTGGCAATGTATAAAAAGAATTAAACACGAATGACCAAGTGGGATTTACTTTGCAACGGTTCAACACAAAGCAACCAATGTAATACTCCACATTAATTGCATTAAGGGCCCAAACATGATTTTTCTAATAGATGCAGAAAGACAATTGCCAGAATCTAACATCCTTTAATGATAAAAACACTCAATAAATTAGGAACAGATAGGAACTTCTGCAAGGTGATAAAAGGGCCTGTATGAAACACCCACAGTTAGTGTCATATGTAACGGTGAAAGACAAAGAACTTTACTCCAAAGATCAGGGACAAGACAAAGCTGTCCACTATTACTACTTCTATTAAAGATTGTTCTGGAGGCAAGGAAAGAAAAAAAAGGAAGAATAAAGCATCTCTATTCACAGATAATATGATACTGTATGTAGGAAATTCTAAGGAATTTACCAACCCTCCCCCCCCCCCAATTAGGACTTATGAGTATAGCAGGGCAGTGAGATACAAGTTCAAAATATACTATCAATTGCATTTTAATACACTAGCAATAAGTACCTTGAGAATGGAATTAGGAACATAATTCTACTTACAGTAGCATTGGAAAGATAAAATATTCAGAAATAAAGTATTAACAGAAGTGTGTCCTAGCCCATTGGGCCTGCTATACCAAAATACATTGGGTAGCTCATAAGCAACAGAAATTTACTTCTCACAGCGCTAAAGGCAGGGAAGTCCAAGATCAAGGTACCAGCAGATTTGATGTCTGGATCCTCACTGACAGCTGTGTTCTAGCTCTATTGTCACATAGTGGAAGGTGTGAGGGGTCTATTGGGACCTTTTTTTTATAGGGACACTAATCCTATTAATGAGGTCTCCACTATCATGACCTAATCACCT
Organism: Loris lydekkerianus; assembly: GCA_963574355.1. Lineage (NCBI taxonomy): Eukaryota > Metazoa > Chordata > Mammalia > Primates > Lorisidae > Loris > Loris lydekkerianus. The sequence goes on along the minus strand of CAUYPK010121982.1, from coordinate 30,541 downwards.
CCCACAGGTCCTACATTCTAAGGCTATCATCTTGAGGGTGAGGATTTCAATTTATGAGTTTGGGGGAGAAACAAACAGACCATTATGTGGTCCGAATGTGTTCACTGAAAATTGTAAAATATTGAAAAAGTGATCTATAGAGTCAACATGATTCCTGTCAAAATCCCAGGTTTTTTTCCTGTAGAAACTGACAAGCTAAACTTAAAATTCATACAGATACGTTTGGGACCCAGAATAACTCAAATAATCCTAAAAACAAAGAACAAAGTGAAAGACTTATCTTTCTGGAATTTAAAACTTACTGTTAGTACAAAACTACAGTAATGAAAACTGAGTGATACTGGAATAAGGATAGATATTTATCAGTGGGATAGAATTGAGAGTCGAGAAATACACCCTTACATTTATAGTCAATTAATTTTTGACGCGAATGATTTTTTGACAAGATAATTCAAATGGGGAATGAATAGTCCAACATTCATGTTGGGACAACTGGATATCTATAGGAAAAAGAATAAAATTGACCTATACCTCACACCATCACACTATATGTAAAACTTAAGTCACAATAGATCAAGGACCTAAATGTAACATATAAACCTATAAGCTTCTTAGGAAAAAAGTAGAAGTATAAATTTTTTGACCTTGGATTGAGCAATAGTTTCTTATATCTGACACCAAAAGCACAAGCAGCAAAAGAAAAATAATAGATAAATTGGAGTTCAAGGAAACAAAACAATTTTTGTTTCAGAGAACACTATCAAGAAAGTGAAAAGATAGTTTATAGAGTGAAAGAAAATATTTGCAAATCATATTTGTGATAAAAAAGACTATTCCAGAATATATAAAGCATTCTTATAATTTAACAAAAAGACAAATGGCCCAATTAAAAATCGAACAAAATATGTGAATAGAATGTTTCTCCAAAGAAGATAACACAGCCAATAAGCACATTAAAAGATGCACAACACCATTGGTCATTAGGGAAATGCTACCACTTCTCACTCATGAGGGTTCCTAAAATACAAAAGACAGACATTAACATGCATTGGCAAGTATGGGAGGAAACGGAAACTCTCATTCATTACTGATGGAATTGTAAAATGATGCAGCCATTTCAGAAAACAGTTTGGCAGTTCCTTAAAATGTGAAATGTAGAGTTACCATTTGACCCAGCAATTATACTCTAGGTGTATTTCGCAGGAAAATGAAAACCTGGGCTCACAGATAAACTTGTACCCAGACATCAAAAGCAGAATTATTTATAACAGCTAAAAAATGGACAAAAATGCCAATGCCTTTTAAGTTTCAGACAGATAAACAATATGTGAAATATTTGTATGGAATATTATTCAGCTATAACGGGAATGAAATACTGATACATGCTACACACGGGTGAATTTTGAAAACGTCAAGCTAAATGCAAGCAGCTAAATGCAAAAGGCCACATATTGTGTGATTATATAAAATGTCCAGAATAGGCAAATCCATGGAAATTTGGTAGTTTTCAGGGAACAGGGGCAGAGAGAATGAAGAGTGGCTGCTTATGGGTTTGGAATTTCTTTTTGGGTTAAAAAGCATTCCAAAATTATTAATAAATAGTCCAGACGATTACATGTCTTTGGATATGTCCTGAAAACCATTGAATTCTAGACTTTAAAATGGTGAATTTTATAGCAAGCGATGTATGCATTAATAAAGCTGTATTAGCTCACAGTCCTATGTAGGTCAGAATTCTGACAGGACCCGGCTGCATTCTTTGCTCAAGCTGAAATCAAGGCATTTGATTATATTCTTTCTCATCTGAAGCTTAGAGTCCTCTTCCAGGCTCATTGCCGGCTGTCAGCAGGGCGTAGGGGGATTAGTTTCTGTTGCCAGAGGCCACCTGCCTTCCTAACTACTAGGTCTTTTGCACTCTCAGGCCCACAATGAGGCATTGAATACTTCTTATGCAGCAAATACCCATCTTCTGCTTCCAGCTGAGAAAAAAAAACAAAAACCCTCTCTGTTTTAGACAGCTCATGTAATTCAATCAGTCTTAAGATCAACTTATTTGGTACTTTTTCATTACATTTGTTTGATTCCTTCAAGGCAATACCCATGTTAGTATTTGGAATAATAATAACCAGGGGATGGTGATCTGGAGGGGAGGGCTCATCTTTAGAGTTCTGTCTAAAGGCCTATCACAGCCCACGTCTATGCTTACTCTCCTTGGAGAGGGAATGACAGCAACCCTCATTTAGTTCAAGATTCCACCTTGCTGAGATTCTGTGAAGTACTTTGACCTTCCCACCTGGTCTTCAGGGCCATCTGTTGGGAATGGTGCATGTGAACATCTGGTGTTGTTTTGCTCCAACCTTGGTCTGAAAGGGGGAGCTCCTTACATGCCTCACATGAACTGATCTCCTAAAGAAGATTCCACTGGGGTACTAGTGGGAGAATTTCATGCCACATGGCCTGTGGTGATTGCATTACCCTGTTTTTTTTTTTTTTTTTTTTTTTTTTTTTTTCTATTGGTGAAGGAGTATTGTCTTGTTCTGTCTATGCTGCTTTCATTAGTGTCTTGTGAGACCCGCTCTAGGTGACTCTGAAGTCCCCTCTCTCTATATTCCTCACTGGAATAGAATAGATATTCTAAATAAATAGATATTCTAAATAAATAGATATTCAATGGGGCATGGTGGTTGTTTGGGGTGATTTTGAGAATATGAGAGGGTGTGAGGTAGGTAGTAATTTATAATGAGAAGCATGATATGGAAATTAAAATAAAGGCTAATTATATTATCCAGAACAGAACTGAATAAGAAGGAATCAAATGCTTGTGTATTTTTTTTTTTTTCTCTCTCTCTTTAAAAAAAAAAAAATCACCAAATTAAAGAACATATCTGGTAATATGCAATAGTTGACAGTGGGGTGAAAAACCTAAGTGAAGGCTATTTCAGATGCCTTAATGTGCCTGGTCTATGGAAGGATTCTAGGCCTGTTTCCCTCTCAATTGCTTTTTGGGGGTCAAGATACAGACTCTCTCTTCCAATTTAGGACTAGTATTGGACATTATTCATGGTTAATTCTGCAGAGGGGGGCCACAGAAGCAGGCATACATCAATTCTGCTCAATTGGGAGCCTGAGAAAGGTGATGGATGGCAGCCTGGCTACTCCCCAGCCCCTCACTCTCAGAGCTTAACCTTTACATATGGCTACTGAACAGGCTACTGCAATCCTGGTGAGCCACCTGATGAATATTTCCTTATTCAGAATAATCAGATTTTGAGAATGTGCTGCAGGAAGAAACTGTCATATTGCGTTAGGTTGGCACTGTGACTTACATGGAAATTGTCAGGTAACTCAATTGCCGGTGCCCAATCATTCACCAGCATAATTCGGTTCACTTAGAGTTAAGAGAATGAATGATTAACAACATGTCCCATTTGGGATTGCTGCAGGCAAGCAAAGAACCATGGAGCATAAGATGGTTCCAAGGAGCTATAGGAACCAACTACTAAGATTAGAATAGGCATAATTTTATAAAGAGGTGGCCAATACATGTGGCGTATTTTGTAAATAAAGGTACATTTAGCTACAATTTCCAATTTTCCCCTTTATGGGTGTCTTTGTGACACCTTGTTTCAAAAAATGGTGTTCTCATAAGAAAAGGAGACAAGGCACAGAGGTAAGATGGGCATGGGAAACCGTGGAGGCACAGGGAGAAGGCTACGTGAAAATGGAGGCAGAGACTGCAGTGATGTATATACCAGCCCAGGAGAACCCAGAGTTGCCAGCCCTCACCAGAAGCTGGGAGAGGCATGGAGCAGAGCCCTCAGAAAGAACTGACTCTACTGACATCTTGATTTTCAGCTGGAATCCTCCAGAACTGTGAAAAATAGATTTCTGTTCCTTTAAACCATCCAGTTGGTGGTGCTTCATTATACCACCCCTAGGTAACTATTAATAGCTCCTAAGAATCACAGTTTCCATTTATAGTGCCCTGACTGTAGGCCAGGTACTTTGTATATATTATCATGACTTTTAGGAACACTTCAAAGTAAAATAATTATTAGTGTCACTTCCATGATTTACCTTAGGCCAAGTACTTAATAAATGGCGAAGCTGGGATTCTCACCTTGAGCCTGAGTTTAAACCTGTTCCCTGTCCACTTTGTCCCTAAGCCATGGTGCTGTCCCAAATGTTAATGACAATGTGAGGGAGGGCAGCCTCCAACTTCTGTGGGTGTCTTGGGCAGCTGCTAACCCAGTTGGAATTCCACCATGCTGATTTACATGCATTTATTATTATTAAGAATAACCGCAAAACAGTGCCTGACACATAGAAAATGCTTAGCATTTGTTCAGTCTATAGTACTAATAAGGTTTTAACATGTTACAGTGCTTCAAAATTTATAAAGTATTCTCACATAGATTCTTAGTCTTTTAAAACTAAGTGGAGGATACTTTAAGCATACTTCTATTTGTTTTCTTTCTAAACTTTTTTGGTTTATCATATTATGCCCAACCAGATAGGAAGCTTCTAGAACAGTGTTTTTGGGACATCTTGTTTTAATAAATGGTGTTCTCATAAGAAAAGAAGACAAGGCGCAGAAGATGGGTCCGGGAAGACACCGAGGCACAGGGCGAAGGCCATGTGAAAATGGAGGCAGAGACTGGAGTGGTGTATCTTCCAGTCCTGGAGCACCAAGACTTGCCAACCCAAGAGTTGTCCCATGGCACACTTGAACCTACAGTTAAACTTCTACAACACACTTAAATTATGTTGATACAAAAAAATACTTGCGTAATACTGGTTCTTCCATCAGTTTTACTGGATGTAGACTTACAATTTTGAAATGATCACCCATGTCATCCTGAAAGTGGTTATAAAGAATAAACTACATAATTTATACATAAAAATCAAGAACAGGACTTTTTATTTTTATCTTCCAAATCATTGAAATCATTGCTAATGTTTCTCAAGTGTTTCTGTGAGCCATTTAAACTCTTTCCCTCCTTTAATACACTATGAGGTAAGCAATAATACCATTGCCCCTTTTACTCTGTTAAACTCAGGGCTAGAAATGGATCAGCCCACCTGTTCAGGCCTTTATAGTTGTTGGGGTCCAGGAAGATGAGAACGTCCTCCCTAGAATAGTCACAGAAACTAGGATTGCCTTTCCAAGATCCAAGATACACCACAGCCATGTTCTCACCTGTTACGATGTTTGGCCTTGTTGGGTGATCGCTAAATTCCTTGCCAATATTAATGAGCTATATTTCATTTTCTACAGCGTTAGTTTTCAAGATGATTTTTGCCTTATTTGATCCCCCAGGTAGTTTGTTCAAAAATCAACACATTCAGATTTTTAGAGATTTTCGGAAATAACACTAAGTAAACATAGCAGGTAAAAATATGTGCAGTGTGGTCCCAGTTCTCACGGCGTCTTTCTGCTACTTGTAGATGTGTGACTTTGGGCAAGTTAACTATCCTCTGTGAGCTTCTGGTTCCTTAGATGTGCACAATCATATGTACTTCTTGGGGTTAATGCAAGGATTAACAGTGATAGCTTGGACAGTCCTTTACAAATGTTGAAGAGTTATACTTCTGTTGAGTTTGTTAGGCTGCCACAACAAAGTGCCATGGACTATCTTAACATCAGAAGTATTTTCTCAACATGCTGGAGGCTACGAGGTGGGGATCAAGGTGTCAGCAAGGTCTTTGTCCTGAGACTTTTTTCCTTAGCTTCTAGATGGCCGTCTTCTCTCTGTCTTCATGTTGTCTCCATCTCTGAATATGTCTTGTCTAATCTCTTTTCACGACTATCATATTCAATTAGGACTTATCCTAGTGAGTTAATTTAACCTTCATTAACTCTTTAGAGACTCTCTGCATGTAAGAGAGACATTCCGAGGTGCTGGAGGCTTGGACTTGAACATATAAATTTGGGGAGGACATAATTCAGCTCCTAGGTGAGCCTCTTTCATCTGTGACAACCCACTCTCCTGGGCTCTGTGGTGTCCTTCCTAGGCCCAAGGAAACTAGTTCACTCTGCCTGGGATGTCCTACCTGCCTCCTTTGCAGGTCCAGCCTTTCTTCCTTTCCTAAGTCCAGCTCAAATGTAGGTATCTTTAGAAAATATGGGTCTGGTTTTTTTTTAGTTTTTTAAAATCCCAATCATAAGAAATTCATCTCTCCCTTCAGGCAATTAGGGCTTTTTGCTTGCACTTGTGCCAGAGAAATCTTATGACTTATTTACTTTTGCATTCCCCCCTACCCCCAGGGATAGGATCTGGCACATAGTAGGCATTCAAGAAATAACCTGTTGAATTGAACTAATGCCAGTTAATGACACCAATGCTTTTCTCTTGTCTGACTTAGCTGAAAATCACTCTGAGGAGACCATCAACAGAGTACCTGGCAGGAGGCAGAGACCAGGAGGAGTTAAAATGATCCCAGACAATTCATTAAGAAACTGAGAATAAACAGGTTTGTTTATTTGATTTTCCTTCATGTATATTTTAAAAGTTTAATAAATCTATTTTAGGAAATGTTTGAAGCAGCTTCACATTTATGGATGCTAACATGAATGTTAAGTGACTTTCCTGATTTATAGATACACTGTGAATTTTTAATCAATATCAGAAAAGCCATTCTATTCAGGAAGTTCAGAATATCATGTGGGGGGATTATTTAAATTGCTTGTGTAGGTGGGTAAATAGGGCAAAAAAAGTTTGCAGTGGAAATAGAGATAATTTAAACAGGGCTGTTTTAAAATGTATGGAGAATACATATACATATATTTTGCCCAACAATTTTATTGACTGTGAATTTCCTAAGGGATTACGTTGGGATTACAGTACAAGTACATGACTATGTGAAATTATTCTCACTTTAAGGACCTTTTCTTTCTTATACGCCCTCATCCCCAACAATGGACTGTTAACGAAATCTTAAAGCTAAAAATTGTGCCTCGCACACTCCCCATGTCCAGGCTGCTTATGTAAACCTGAAACAACACTAAGCCAGGTGATAAATGATCTGTTAATAGCTCAAGCAACAGCGGGTCAAACACACCTGGGTGTAATCTTTAGCATTCTGTATTTTACAACCTGTACAGGTGAGCTGTCAATAGATATTTAGAAAAATTAAAACTACTTGGTTGCTTATACACGTTAGGAAAGGAACCTTTGTTCTTTATACACAGTACAAAGTCAGTAAAAGTTTTTTGAATGGATGAACAAATGAGATGAAAACTGAGGTCTTTCCTGCTAAACTTCCAACTCCTCTAAAATGTTTGGCAGTAATCTCAATTCTCTTGCAGTAATCTCAATTCTCTTGCATTTTGTCTTTGATAACATCACCATCCATCTACCCAGTCTTGAAGCAAAGGCACTCTGGGTAGGGGACACAACTGATACCTTCCTCTCTCTCGTTCACTATATCCTGTCACTAAGTCCAGTAAGTTTTCTCTAATGTGTTGTCACATTCATTCCCTCTGCCCCACATCAGACCACCTCCTTTTCTAGGCAGATGGGTTTGTCCAATATAGGTTGATTGCTTGTAACAGAGATCCAAAGTAACAGTGGCTTAAAACACAAGCAAGAAGTGATTTTCTCTGTCCCATAATGATCCAGGCAGGGGTGAGGTCTTTTCCTCTCTCTGCAGGGGCTTATACTCCTTCTGTTAATACTTTCGTGCTCAGTATCTTTCACTCTGCTGTCCTCTGCATGGTCCAGGACGCTTGCCAGCATGCCTGCATTTTAAGAAGAAAACTTGGGGAGACGGCTGGGTGCAGTGGGTCACACCTGTAATCTTAGCATTCTGAGAGGCGAAAGCAGGAGGATCCCTTGAGTGCAGGAGTCTGAGACCAGCCTGAGCAAAGGGAGACCTTGCCTCTACTTAAAAAAAAAAAAAAAAAAAAGATTAGCTGTATGGTGGTGGGTGCCTGTAGTCCCAGCTACTCAGGAGGCTGAGGTAGAAGGATTTCTTGAACTAGGAGTTTGAGGTTACTGTGAGCTAGACTCATGCTACTTGACTCTAGCCCGGGAGATAGAGTAAGACTGTCTTACTCTGTAAAGTAAAGAGTAAAAAAGAAAAAATAAAATAAAGACTGTAAAAAAGAAAAAAAAAAAGGGAGAGGTAGGAAATGAGAGGGTATGTCTGTTTCCTGAAGTATGAAACACAGAAGTTTCACAACTAATTTAAGCTCACGCCCCATTAGGCAGGATTAGTCACAGGCACAGGGTTTATCTCAATGCAAAGGGGTAGCTGGGAAATGTAATCTTCATTCTGGGGAGCCCTGAAGTCAGGTAAAAATTCTGTCCGTATGGAAGAAGGGAGATGACATGTCAGTGGCAAGCCTGGAGTCTCAACCTCATCTCCTGTTTCCTGTCTCAACTAACATGCCCTTTTCCTTAACTTGTGACAAAGGTGACCTGGCCTTACTTTTCTCTGTCTAAAGCATTCAACGAGCTTCTCACTACTGACAGATACACTTTAGCTCCAGAGTGAATTGAGCAGTCTTCATGTTCTGGTTCCCCTCAGGGTACCTCCTCATTTCTGTCTTCCTGTCACCTTGCTCTGTCACTGCACTCTGGTATTTTTAAGTAAATAATATAGTGTTTCTTATTTCAATGACTTTGAACATGCTATTCCTTCTTTTAGGGACACAATTCCACCTGATAAATTTCTAGTTGACTCAAAGAGGTAAGTTCAAAGGCATTTCCATCAGGAAACCTTTATTAACCTTTCCCCTCCAACCTTTAACCAGGAGAAGTAATTTGTCACTCCTTACCTCTGCATATTTGCACTTGTTCCTTTTTTGCTGTTAATGTATTATGTGGTAGCTTATCTGCTTATACACTTGTCTCCCCTTCTATATTATGCATATTCCGCTCAGATACCCTGAGATACCCAGAGCTCAGCACCGTGCTTGCTACAGAGCAGTTCAATGACTGGTCACTTACTCTTGATTGAATAAATGAATTAACAAGAGACAGAACGATGACATGATGTTCTCTTAAGGCTGGACACTTTTAATGTGGATTCTTCTTTAAAAAATAAAAACAGAGCTGCTTTCAGGCACTTACTCTAACTTGAGATACATTCACTTTGTTTGTGTTAGAAAATTAGCACATTGTCTAACTTAATCCTTATAAGCCGTCCTAAGAGGTATCCATTATTATTATTATTATTATTATTATTATTTCATTTTAGATCAAAGTAACCCACCTCATTTCTTTCTTAATTTTCTTGACTGTAGGGAAAGTGGACAATGAAAGACAGTAGAGCTTAATGTGGAATCATATGTTAGAAAAGATAATTCGATTGGCAGTTTCTGGGCTCTTGTGCAAATCTCTAATTTATTAGTCTGAGTGATCAAGGAAGTGCCACTTTCCCACTCCGGGCTTCAATTTTTCTTATTGACAATAGGAAGAGTTGTCTCAATAATCTCCAAGTTTATTTCAGATCTAAAAGTTAGTAATTTTCTTATAGCAAGTTGAAATGTAACCCTCCTCCACACCAATATGTTACATTCACACAGCTGTGATTTTGCTAAAAACGGACACTTTCTAAATGTTAAAACAGTACATGTTCGAGAATAGTCAGTTTAGATCCAAAAAACCCCATTCTGCTAAAGGATAAACACCAAAGTCCTGCATCCCACTCAGTATAAAACCATTCCAGAATGGAAGATGTGAAAAGATACTGTTTAAATTACATCCAGATATATTTAGCCACCAAATAAATTTTGGATCTGGAAGTATTATAATTGAAATGCAGCTACAAATGCACCCTGGATTCTATCTACGACATGGGTCCACAATGTGGGGGAATTGTATACAACTCCCCTGAGAGTTGCTGCATTCCCTGGGGGGGTCTTTTCTTCAATGAGTTACTCTGGGAATCTTGAGGGTTTCAATAATACCATCCTTCTCTACCCAAGTTCTGTAACCACTGAAAAGAAGGTACATTGTTCAGCAGATGGAGATAAGTATGTCACCTTTGTTGGTGTTAAAGATGATATTGAAGAACGTGGCCTATATTTGTGGCCAAGACAGCTTCCTAATATGAAGTCCTAGAACTAGGCACCCTCCAAGCACTTTGAGATTAGGGTGAGCTTTTTCTATAGCAAGTTAATCAATTAAGTACGTCCAGTTTCCTTTTATAAACTCACCCCAACGTAGACTGCCCCAAATCTCTTCTCCCCTTCTTCTTTGGGAATGCAACTCCCACTTTTTAGTGGGGAGGACAGTGGCCTTCCAGAATAATGACTACATTCCCCAATCTCTCTTGCAGTTAGGTGTGGTCATATGACATGGTTGAAAGGAAGAGAAGTAAGGGGAAGAATAAAGATCTGAGCTTTTCTCCCTAGTTTTCCTTTTCCTTTCCATTTCAGCAAGAATGAGCTGGAATCTCCATTTTGGACCATGAATTAGAAATTAAACTTTGAAGATGGCAACAAACTAGAAGGAGCTCAGGGTCCTGGATATCCCTGAACTGCTTACCTCAGATTTTATTTATCAGAGAGAGATGATCTTTATCCTGTTTCAGTCACCATTATTTTAGTTTCCTGACACTTAAGGCCGAGCCCTATACTAACTGATGTACCCTCCAATCAGATAAATTGTTCCATCTTCCTGAGGATGGAACATTACATAAATTGATGTCCCTCCACATGGAAGGGAACGTTAAGGAGTAGGGAAGGACAGTTCTCCCCTGACAGGTTTATTCATTCCTCAAATTATTACATACCACTTATTGTGTGTCAACTACTGCTGTAAGCACTTTACAACTGTTAATTAATTTAATCCTCAGAACAATCCTCCAGGGCGGGTACTAGTGATATCACCATTTCACAGGTGAGGGAGCAGAGGCAGACAGGGTAGGTAACTTGCTCCAGGTTACACAGTGCTTGGAAGTGAGGGCACTTGGATGAAGACCCAGGTTGTCTAGCTCCAGAGCTCTAGATCTTCACCACTACCTGAGGCAGTTTCTGATGAAGGACAGGAACAGAGACACTCTCCTGTTACCTCAAGGAGGGGGAGACTATATGTAGAATCAATGGAGAGGTCAGCAAAATAATTTTAGTGATCACTGGGGATGCCCTTATGTCTGGTTATGCTCTCAGCAGCAAGAGCCCATCTTGACTCTTGTGCCACCGTTGTGTGACCCAGTCACTTTCCACTACTCCCGGTCACTGCTTCTCAGGCTTCTTTTCTCCTATTGCGCTCAGCTATTAGGCTGTTTCCACACCATTTCCTCCTACCACATGATGTGTTCTATACATATCCTCCATCCCTTTGGCTTCCTCATGTTGCCTTCTCTGTGTGTACACACTTCTGCCTACCTTGGTGTCTTTATCATCCTCTCTAAACAGATGGATGTAGTTAGTCAGTCATCTTCTAGGACTGAGAGCCCAGAGAGGTGAGGCTTTTGTACCAGTCACTGTCTTTGCGTAATCTCCCAGTCCCTCAAGGTCACCAAGAGTGCTGCAGGATACGCCACACCCTGAACTCTTTGCTGTTCAGCTCCTTACTTAATTTCCTTAAGTAGGAGACATGCCCAGAGTGGAGTTTGGGCATGCTGACTCTATCACTTTCTCTTCATTATTCTTTCTCTTTATATCCTATAAATGAGTGTGAGGGGGAGTCTGAATAATTATTACAATGGCCAAAGACATACATGGGATATTTGACTTATGTCCTTTATTTCTTTATTTCATCAAAAGAAAATGAAATGAGATTTGGACATGCACCCAAAGATATCTTCCAACTCTCACACCTGCTCCATCTAGTTTAAACATTGCACTAGGCTTCTTCCTCATTGTTGGTCAGACTATCAATGAGGGCTTGTGGATCAGTGACCACCATGGTTCAATCTTCTGAGACCAGGATGAATAAGTGTGGAGACTATCGTCTTTATAGGCTGTTCTCTAAGAATAGCAGCACAAGTAAAGGTTAGTTGTGGGGAGAGGTGGGTGGATCCACTCAAGGTTTCATTAAGTTGAAAAGAATTTTTGGGTAACCATTGATTTATGAACTCTTCTTATGGGTTCTAGGTGCTTAGAATTTGAATTAGGAGGCAACTTTCCTAGTAGAAAACTGTTCTGGACTTGAAGTTCTAATCTGAGCTCCCTGCTAAAGGCAGAGAGCAGGCCCCAGGCTTCCTATTTTTTTTTTTTTTTTCCGACTTTGTTTTTATTACAGGTGTACAGAAGTAGTCTTGGTTTATGACCTCTTATTATGGATTTTCAAATGGCTTGCTTAAATTTATTTCATTACTTTTTAGTAACAATACTGATGAATAACATTTTTTTAAAAAGCTAAGATTTTGACAATTATCTATATCTACCTATAGATATAGGTCTTAGTTTTCTGTCACTATATAACAAATTACCACAAATTTAGCAGTTTAAAGCAATACCCATATATTTTCTTACAGGTTCTGTAGGTCAGGAGTCTGGATATAAGTTAACTGAGTTTTCCACTTATGGTTTCATAGGGCTTAAATTATGGTGTCAGACTGTGATTTTATCTTGAGTCTGGTCATGGAAAGCTCCTCCAAGAATTTCAATGAATTCGTTTCCTTGAGACTGTGGAATTTGTGGAAGCTTGTGTCTTCAAAGTCAGCAATGAGGAGAAAGAGTCTTTGTTGGTTTGAACCTCTGACTTCTAAATTCTCTTTTAATGGCTCACTTGAGTAGGTCAGACTGTCCCAAGGTAATATTGCTTTTGATTATTTAAAGGCAACTTTTAATGACTTTAATCATGTCTTCAAAATTCCTTCCCCTTTGCAACATAGCAGAACTTAATCACAGAAGTGATATCCTATCACCTTTGCCATGTTGTATTGATTAGAAGCAAGTTACCCCACCACACTTAAGGTGAAGAGATTACATAAGAGTGGGGGCCATTGTGATCATGTTAGAAGTCTACCTACCACACTCCCTAGATGGAATCCCTTCAAAATTCCATTCTCCTGGCGCTCTCTCTCCTAAATCTCTTATTTGTCATTCCCTTGCTTTCTTTGTTCTACAGATTTATTTGCCTTGAGATTTGCTTTTTCATCACTTAGTATTATAAGTTTATAGCATTATAAGATTCACTCATCTTAGTATATGTTTTTATACTCCATTCATTTAAAATGCTACTTAATATTCCACAAAATAAATTTTTATGTGATGTATTCATTTAATCTCATGTTGATGGACATTTGGGTTGTTTCTAGATTTTCTGCTGTTGAGAAAAAAATGCTGATACAGACATTTTTATACATGTCTCTTGTAGACATGATGATGTAGAAGAATATATTTTGAGGATATATGTAGGAGTGAAGTTTCTGGGTCACAGTATAAATGAATTTCAACTTAAGTAAAGAATGTCAAATTTTTCTAAATTTGTATTTCCATCAGCAGTGTATAGATCCCATGACTCTATTTTATCTCTTGGTGTAGATAGATTTTTTTTACATTTTCACCTATAAAAAGCATGGAATTGGTACCCCTTTCTGGCCTTACTTTGCATTTTCCTGCTCACTGACACTGTTCAACACCTCTTTGTAAATTTGCAAGCTGTATGTTTCATCTTCTGTGAAGTATCTTTCCATAGCTTTGCCCATTTTTTTTTTTAATTGAATTGTGTTACTTTAATTTTTATTGGTAGGCATTTTTTAGACACACACCTTTACTTTTCTTGTCGGAAATGTAAAGAAATTGGAGAAGTTGATCTCTAAGTTCCTTCACTTGAATCATTCCTGCCAGGCTTACTTTTCAAAGCTGATACAAAAGTCAAATGAAAAACTGTGAGTGAAAGCACTTTCACACTAAACGGAAGAAATAACTGGTTTTAGGTTAAAATAAATCTAATAACTAGGAAGTAAGGAATCATTCAATTTGAAATTGAGAGGCAATTTAGTGTGGTGATTAAGCACACAGATGTTTGCACCAGGTTGCCTAGGTACAAACCTTGACTCTAGCAGTTACTAACACAGGCTATTAAAGCTGAAAGAGAGCTTAGAGGTAGAATTATGCATTCTATGATGTATTATTACCATATTATATAGTGGTCTTAGGTGACTTATTTAACCTCTAAGCCTCAGTTTTCTTATCTGTCAAATGGGGATAGTAATAGTCTCTACCTCACTGGGATTTTTTTTTAAAAACAGGGTTTAAATGAATTAACACATAGATAACATCAAGAACAGTGTCAAGAACATAATAAGCACTACATTAATAGATGCTGAGAGTATTATTTGACTTGGATTTTCATAGGTCCTGCTGGATGCTAGGGAAGTGTTCTACTAACCACACATTCCCAGATATGTACATTCTTTTAACATCGACTCATTTCTAACAAGTGAAAATAGATTTTTTTTTTCTTTCCTGTATAACTCTTTCTTGAGTAAGAAATTAATGACTGACAGAAAAATATTAATTCAGGCCAATGAAATGCACATATAATAATAGAATACAAATAATACATTATGTGGTAATAATATATCATATAATGCATAATTCTGCCACTAAGCTCTCTTTCAGCTTTAATAGCTGTGATTCTATAAGGGATGCATGACAACAAGGCATGACGGAACTTAAATTGCATTACTTTGTTGAGTCTGAAATTACATTTTGAGGCAATAGTCATTGTCAAAGTGAAAAAACCCTGCCAATTATTTGAATAAAGGGAAACAGTATTGTCCTATATTAGCTATCTTTTTTCTCATTAATAAAGTTAATTTTTTCCCATTTGTTCACCTTTTCTTCTGTTCTTCAGGGACTTTCTTAAGATTGCTGAATCCATATATGCTTTTATCCACTCCAGACAGACAGAAGGAGTCTGATTCTTCTAGTGAATATATTTTTAGCAACAATTAAAGCTTATGTATCCTGCTTTTCTAAGCAACTGGCATACTGCAGCATTGAGAACCACCTGCATTCAGCCTTCAGGGAACTGGACTGCTTTGCTGATGGTTTAGCTATCAAGTGGAGGCATAAACACGGCAGGTTGTGTGTAAGCTTTAGAAGGCAGCTAATTATGCTAAAAAGGAATATTAATAATACAAGATGTGCAAACAAAAACACTCTTACCAATTTCAAGACATGCTTCTTTCTTTCTTTTGCCTGCTCCCTCGCTGCCCATTCTCTAGTCATTTGAAGAATATAATAGTAGCAGAAGGTAAGTCTCCACCAGCAGATACTGGATCCTAAAGGGCCAGACATGAAATTGACTGTGAAATTGCTCATCATGAGATAGAGAAGTACCATCTTTATTTGCCTGGGAGCAGGAATGTTATGAGGGGTTTGGAAACCATAGCAGTGCAGAAATGGAGAGAAACAAGAAGAAACTAGCAGAGTCTATTACAGAGACTCAGGTTAAAGGTCAAGGTCAGACATTGGCAGAGACATTCTAGGTCATTCTTCTCCAGCCTACAGTAAGGAAGAACTTGGCATGTGGGCAGGTAAATATTAGCTTTATTAGGAGGATCAAACTCTTCTTTCCTGCCCTCAGAGTAAGAACACCTGAATAAATGTCATTTTGGGGAGACCCTGTCATCTGGTATAGATACAGATCTTAGGCCAAGCCCCCGAAAGTCTTAATGTGATCATTGGCACACATTCTGGTTATCTATTGCTATGTAGGAAAATGCTCCAAAACTTGTGGCTTAAAACAATAATTTATTGTCATCTGTCATGGTTTTATGGGCTTTTGGGGCTTGGCAATTCACCATTCTAGTTGTTGTCTATCAGTTGCAGTCAGATAGACGCAGGTGCTGGTGGCATCAGAAGCCTCAAATGAACTGGACATGTAGTGTGGCCTGCTACTCATTGGTCAGGTCCCTCAGTGCTCTTCCATGTGCACAATATCCCTTTTGTCATGTTGGTAGTGAAAAGCCAACCCAAATTCTCTCAGAGAATGGAGTAGCCTATGGGCCCCAAAAGGGAATTAATTGATGGAGGTTATTTTTGGAAACAAACTAAATTCTACCAGACCTACAAAGAAGAACTGGTACCTATAATGTAAGAAATTATTCCATAATATTATTAAAAGGAAATCCTCCTCAACTCATTCTATGAAGCTGGTATCACCTTGATACCCAGGACTAATATACCTTATGAATATATATGTAAAACTCCTCAGTAAAATACTAGCAAACTTCAATAGCACATTAAAAATATAATCCACCAGGACCTGGTGGGCTTCATCCCAGGGATGCAAGGATGGTTCAACATTATTAAATCAACAAATGTGATTCACCACATAAACAGAAGCAAAAACAATTATAATAAGATTATCTCAATAGATGCAGAAGAAGCATTTTACAAAACCCAGCTCTTTCATCATAAAAACCTTCAAGAAACTAGGCATAGAAAGAACATATCTGTTGTGTGACCAGAGATGCGAACGACAAGCAGCTTTGCCATGGTTGTAAACTCGCTCCTGTAATTATTAAGTCAAGAAATAGACTACAAGAGATGGGATGGCATGTAGCGAAAATCTTTATTCAGGGTTTTGATTTTATACTTTCCTACTCACATACACACTTAATCTATCATCTGTTAGTTTCATCATTATCTTATTTTACCTATCTGAAATTAACTTGAAAGGAAATATTTTGTTATCATATCAATACAATCACTTTTGTAGTAAACCTCTTCTTCTAAACACTAACTAACTTCTGAGCAGGTATCTAAATAAAGATCACAAAGAAGAAAGTAGCCACAGGGGAACAGAGTTAATGGAAGAATATCTTCAATATTCAGTTTACTCAATATGAAGTAATGACTGTCTTTCTCTCAGGGCAGAGTACCTATAAACCTCTGACAATATGTTGTTAACATATGTCAACCCTCTGGTCTGTATCTCTGAGGAAGAGTGGCATGCCCTTTGATCTCAGGCTTCACGGGGTATACAGCTTCAGAGAAATGGCTTATGAAATTAACTCCAGGGAAGCCAACTCTTCATGTACCCCATGGGGGCCCAGGTCCCTTAAGCCTCTGGAAGAAAAGCAAGTCATTTTAAACTCACACTGAGTTCACTTTGTGTGCTTGATGTAGGATATGTTTATTTTTAAATATTATCCTACAATATCACAAAATTATAAGAGCCATATGTGACAAAGCCACAGCCAACATTATACTGAATGAGGAAAAGATGTAAATATTAAGAACTGGAACAAGACAAGGGTGCCCACTGTCACCACTTCTATTCAATATAGTGCTGGAAGTCCTAGCCAAAGTTATCAGTCAAGAGAAAGAATGAAAGAATATCCAATTTAGAAAAGAGGAGATAAAACTATATTACTTTTCACTGATGATATGATGTTATATTTAGAAAACTCCAAAGACTCTGTCAAGAGACTTCTGGAATTGATAAATGAATTCAGCAAAGTCTTAGATTACAAAATCAATGTGCACAAACCAATAGCATTTCTATACACCAATAATGGTCAAGCTGAGATTGAAATCAAAGACTCAATACCATTCACAATAGCTACAAAGAAAATAAAATACCTTGGAATATACTTAACCAAGGAAGTGAAAGATCTCTATACAGAGAACTCTAAAATACTAGGAAAGAAATTTCAGAGGACACATACAAATGGAAAAAACATCATGTTCATGGATTGGTAGAGTTAACATTGTTAAAATGTCTGTATTGCCCAAAGTGATTTACAGATTCAATCAATCCCCATCAAAATACCAATATTATATTTTGCAAATCTGAAAAAAATTATTCTTCACTTTGTTTGGACCTAGAAAAGAGCCTGAATAGCCAAAGCAATCTTAGGCAAAAAGAGAAAATCTGGAGACATCACATTATCAGACTTCAAACCTATACCACAAGGACATAATAACCAACATGGCATGGTATTGGCACAAAAATGGAGACAAAGATCAATGCACAGAACAGAGAACTCAGATATAAAACCATATACATACAGCCAACTGATCTTTGACAAAGCAGACAATAATATTCAATAAATGGTGCTGGGAAAATTGGATAGCCACAAACAAAGGAATAAAATATGATCCATATCTCTCATCACTCATAAAAATTAATTTAAGATGGATAAAAGATTTAAATGTTAGGCATGAAGCCATAAGAATTCTTTTTTTTTTTTTGAGACAGAGTCTCATCTGGTCACCCTTGGTAGAGTGCTATGGCATCTTAGCTCACAGCAACCTCAAACTCTTGGGCTTGAGTGATCCTCTTGCCTCAGCCTCTCAAGTAGCTGGGACTACAGGTGCCTGCCACAATGCCCAGCTATGTTTTGAGATGGAGTCTTGCTCTAGCTCAGGCTGATCTCAAACTTGTCAGCTCAGGCAATCCACCAACTTTGGCGTCCCCGAGTGCTAGGATTACAGGCGTGAGCCACTACACCCGGCCCTCCATAAGAATTCTAGAAGAAAATGTAGGAAATACTCTTCTAGATATCAGTCTAGGTAAAGAATTTATCCCTACGATCCCAAGAGCAAATATGGCAACAACAAAAATAAATGATGGGACCTGATTAAATTAAAAAGTTTCTGCATAGTTAAGGAAATAATCAATAGAACAAATAGACAGCATACCTAATGGGAGGAAATATCCACAAACTTTACATCTAATAAAAGGCAAATATCCAGAATACCAAAAAAAAAAAAAAAAAAAAAACAACCCAAAAAACTGAAAGAAATAGCAAGGGAGAAAAGCAAACAACCTTGTTTAAAAAATTGGCACAAGATACCAACAAAAGCTTTTTAGAAGAAGATTAAAAAATGCCCAATAAATATATGAAAAATGCTCAATGTCACTATCAGAGAAAAGCAAATTAAAACCTCAATTTTCATACCACCTTACTCAAATTAGATGTTTTTGTTAAAAAGTCCAAAACAAATGTATGCTGGTGTGGATGCAGAGAGAAAGGAATTCTTATACATTGGCAGGACTGCAAATTAGAACAACCTCTATGCAAAACAGTATGGAGATTCCTCAAAGAATTAAAAGCAGACCTACCACTTGATCCAGCAATCCCACTACTGGGTACCTATGCAAAGGAGAAGAAGTCATTTTATTAAAAAGGCACCTGTACTCTAATGTTTATTGCAGCACAATTCACAATTGCAAAGAGGTGGAATCAACCCAAATGCCTATCACTTCATGAGTGGATTAACAAAATGTGGTATATGTATGCCATAGAGTACTATGCAGTCATAAAGAGGATGAATTAATGTCTTTTGCAATAATTTGAATGGAACTGAGACTGTTATACTAAGTGAACTATAAAAAGAATGAAAAAATACACACCACATGTACTCACTATTAAACTGGAACTAACTGATGAGCACACATGTGCACAGAGAGAAGTAAAACTCAGTGGAAATCAAGCAGGAGGGAAGGAAAGAAGAAAAGAGGTGAAAACCTTCCCTAATGGGTACAATGAACACTATTTCGGTGATGGGCACACATTTAGCCATGACTCAAGCATTATGAAAGTGATCCATGTAAACAAAAACATTTGTACCAGAAATACGCCAGGTGCTAACTGCAGTGTAGATTATAATGAATGAAGTCAGATGACCAGTCAAAAAACTACTGTAATCAGGCAGGCTAGGACCTAAAGATATCAGCTGAGACTAGAAGTGTGTTACTGGAGTAATGAAGGGATTTAAAATCATGTCATAGATGTTCCAAATGGGAATATGAGAGATGTTAAATATATGATGGCTGTCACGTTAAATATAGGTTAAAATTATTCAGAGTCTCAATAGGCAGCATCGTGGATGGAAACCACAGGGCATGAGATCTGTGTTCAGAATAAGGAGGCATTTTTTATCCAAGCTGCGCAGAAATTGGGAGCCAGTGAGTTTCCATCCCTTACTGTGCTGAAGCAGGAGCTGGAGGGGCTATTGGAGATGTGCAGATAATAATGGATTGTGGGACTGGATGACATCTAGGCTTCACTTGGAGATACGCTGCTTTAGGCGAATTCATAAATGTGGCAGGATTGAGAGCTATGGATAGCCTCATTTTGGTGTAATACCACTAAGTTGGACAAAATTCAGAATTATGTCACTCATCTTGGGGGCTTTTTAGAGAAGAACTTTGAGTATTTGGCACACAGCACACCCAAGGTGGGTGTTGCTACTGCTGACTTATTCAGCAGAGACCTGTGAGCTTTCCTCTCCAAATCTTGGCTACATTTCTCAGAAGACTTTTTTAAATCTTCTATAGAGAGATAATGTAGGGAGGGGGAGTCTAGTCTAGAGAGAAATCTTGCTTGAAATTTTCTATCCACACTCTGTAGTTATTCAATGGTTCAAATTATTCAATGGTTCTGAGCCTCATTTACTGATCCATTAAATGGGACTAATACTACCCATTTTAATACATCAGAACCATACACAGAACAAACCCCCAAGAATTTTCTTGTGTAAGCAAATGGGACCCATTCATTCCACGTGGGAACTGGGTAGTATGAATCGCAGTAATTGAAGAGTTAACTGGCATAAGGAAATGCTCACTGAATGAATTGGAGTCCTAACTCCAGGATATTATTCATGTTTTCCCTCTAATTTGACGCATCTTTAAAGACAACCATTTGCATGAATTCTTAAACACTCTTGAGAAATTAGCCACAGTTCAGAGGCAAGGATGTATGATGCTCAGAGCTTTCTCCAGACTGGTGCTGGGAAACGGAAAGGAGTAATTGAACCTCTACTATGAGTGCACTTCTTCCTGTGGATACGGGGTGGGGGTGAAATTTTTCTTCAAATAAACATGATTCATAGTTTAGTGAAGAAATTGCAAAGTTCCTCATGAAAATTGAATAGCAAGTCAGTTCATTATGCTGTAGTTATTGATATTGCAATCTGCTCCCAATGAATGCAATTACAAATCCATTTAGGAAAGAGTATGATCAGGGATTTTGTTTGCTTTCACTTAACCTTTAGGTGCCTGGACAATGTTTTGCAAATAAGAGCCCCTCCTCTCCACCTTTGGGTTCTATTCATTTCTATATCACCAGCACCTGCCCTAGGGCCTGGCACACTGATGAGTTTTGCTAGTATTTGCTGACGGATTGGAAATGCCCTCATTATGCAACCTCTGGTGTGGTTTTGCCCAGTGAACACTGGGATGCTCAGGAACTGGTTACAAAGTTACCTATATGTGAGTCTCCATATTATAATGCATGCTCCTGACACTAGCAGCTTTAGTTCTTACTAGTGCCAACCTTGACACTCAGCCTCTACATCTCTGGATTTACAATGAAGACCCATTCACACCAATGCAATAGAGTGCATAACCTGTTCAGGCATGAGATGTTCTCTGTTTTTTCAGAGTTTATGTAAAGCCCCCAAACTGAACAGATTAGACAAGTCTTCCTCCCTCC
The DNA here is from genome assembly GCA_963574355.1 of Loris lydekkerianus. NCBI lineage: Eukaryota > Metazoa > Chordata > Mammalia > Primates > Lorisidae > Loris > Loris lydekkerianus. The sequence continues at coordinate 9,178 of CAUYPK010121982.1, read as the reverse complement.
TCCTCCTCCTTCTTCTTTTTATTGTTTCAGGTTAATTGAGGGTACAAAGAATTAGATTACAATAGGTTCATTTGTTAAGTAAAGACCCTCTTATAATCGTGTGCCATACAACCGAACATTGTGTCCATTATCTTCCTCCATTCTTCAGAGAGTGCCCTCCAGCTGGTAGAAGTATCCTCTATTGCTTTATAATCTGTTGATCCTGTGACTTTAACTCCTCCCCCCATCCCCTAATCATCCTATATAAGGTGGATATGTGATATTTGAAAGGAACACACCAAAGAATTCATTGGGTTCGGCACCTGTAGCTCAATGGCTAGAGCGCCAGCCACATACACCAGAGCTGGTGGGTTTGAATCAAGCCTGGACCTGCCAAACAAGAACGACAACTGCAACCAAAAAGTAGCTGGGCGTTGTGGCGGGCGCCTGTAGTCCCAGCTACTTGGGAGGCTGAGGCAAGAGAATCACTTAAGCCCAAGAGTTGGAGGTTGATGTGAGCTGTGATGCCATGGCACTCTACCCAAGACAACAGCTTAAGACAAAACAAAAACAAACAAACAAACAAACAAACAAAAAACAAACAGTTCATTGATGTGAGGAATTTAGGTGTAGTGGAAATGGGTCCCAAGGAAACTGTCATTGCATTTAATGGTGGGTCCTTCAAGAAGGGGATGTTGGTATCTCACTCCCTGCCCAGATGCTGGCTGAGATGATAAGAATGATGGCCATTCCAGCTCTGCCACCAGGGAGCAGGGGCAGGAAATTCTTGAAGGGCTTGACTCTGCAAAGCTGGAGCTTAGAGGGGTCCCTCAATAGAAAGAGTGGGGATTAATTACAATCTGGAGAAAGGGTATGAGGGTAGTTGGTGCTGCCTGCAGTGGCTGGGAGGAGTTAAAGGAGGAGAGGGGCAGCATTTGGCCTGCATTTCCCTGGCTGCAGGAGGCAGCCAGGCTTAAACTACCTGAAAGGACTCTTCTCAAGACTGCAGCACACATAGGAGGGGACTCAACTGTGGGCAGTACAATGTGAGGCAGAAATTGAGATGTGGCCCAAAGAGAGCAACTATGGATCAGCCCCTCTGAAGTCTGCACAGCACAATGGCTCCCACTGTCACTTGAAGACCTCACGTCTCACAAGAAGCTGTATGGGGGCAACACAGAAGCAGCCACTTGGTGTCAGCCAAGGAAGAAATGTACTATCAACTGTCCAAGGGGGAAAAAGACTTTCGTTCCTTCCTGTAATCTTTCTTCATGCACCAACTCTGAAAGGGCTCGAAGAAAGAGGACAAGGTGGAAGGACAGGACATACTCAATATTCCCTGATAGTCCCCAAGCCACCATCAAGCCTGTCTGGGGAAGGAGTGGGCAGTGGAGGCAGGTAGTGGGAAAGAAGGAAAAGGAAAGGGCTTGGAATTAGATATGAGGTCCAGGTTTGGCCCTAGATTAAACAGGATGTTAGAGTATCTGAAAATGTGTCATTATAAATGAAAGGAGATTACTCATAAGAAAAACAAGAGGGTTTAAATCATCACTGCATCTGCTTGGGATGACACTAAAAGGTGGAGAAAGTGGTCCTTCAGAACATGCCAGGTGCAGCAGAAGGAGGAAAAAAGAAAACTATTCCTGTTTGTTTTCTCACTAAGTTCATACTATTCATAAAACTGCTTTACTTTTTTTAAAATTTAAGAATATTATGGGGGTACATGTTTTGGTACATAGTTTGCTTTTGTATATTTTAAATCAAAGTTATAAGTGTGCCCTTCACCCACAAAGTGTGCTTTGTACACCTTAGGTATGAATTTACCTATTCCCTCCTCACTCCTTCCACTTACTTGAATTCCACTGAGTCTTGCTTCCGTATGTGCACATAAGTGTTGATCAACTTAGTTTCTATTTATTATTGAATATATGTGGTGTTTGATTTTCCATTCTTCCATACTTCACTTAAGAGAATAGTCTTCAGGTCCTTGCAGGTTGTTACAAAAGCATAATAATGTCTGAGTCTTTCGTGGTATACATAAACCATATTTTATTAATCCACTCATGTATTAATGGGCAGTTGGGCTATTTCCACATCTTTGCAATCCTGAATTGTGCTGCTATAAACATTTGAGTGCAAATATCTTTCTTATAAAATGTCTTTTTTTCCTTTGGGTAAATACTTAGTGGTGGGATTGTTGGATCAAGTGGTAGGTCTACTTTTAGTTCTTTGAGGTATCTCCATACTATTTTCCATAGAGGTTGTACCAGTTTGCAGTCCCACCAACAGTGTAAAACTATTCCTTTCTACCTGTATCCTCGCCAGCACATGTTGCTTTTGGGACTTATTGATATGCACCCTTCTCATTGGAGTTAGGTCATGTTTCAGTGTGGTTTTAATTTGCATTTCCCTGATGATTAGAGACATCGAGCATCTTTTCTTGTGCTTGTTAGCCATTAGTCTATCTTCATTTGAAAAGTTTCTATTCCTGTCTTTTGTCCATTTTTCAATAGGGTTGTTTGATCTTTTCATGCTGATTTGCTTGAGTTCAGTGTAGATTCTGGTTATCAGCCCGTATAGCATGCAAATATCCCCCTCCTCCTGCAGGTTGTCTATTATCTATTTGTTCTATTAATTGTGTCTTTGGTTATGTAGAAACTTTTTAGTTTGATCAAGTCCCATTTGATTATTTTTGTTGTTGCTATGGTTGCTTTTGGGGTTTTCTTCGTAATGACTTTCCTGCACAATGTAGATATCAGTGAGGAATCCATAGGTAAGATGGAGCTGAGGACTTAAATCATACATTGCCCTTAGCATCCTCATGAGGTGTGCTTTTCCTTTCTGAATCTCCCAGCTCTGCAGAGCTAGTAGGTTATTCTTCCTCATGGTGCTTATCCTTTCTTCTTCAGTTGCAAACTTGCATATACCTCCTTGGAAAGCACTTTGGTGATCCCCCTGTGAAGGGCACAGTGCTGAGGTCACCATGCAAGAGAAGGCAACATTCATTCATAGTCACTCTAAATGTCTTCTTTCTGAGAATAAAGTTTGTAGTTAGGTGTATAGATTAAACACAGTCTAATATAATATGTTTTCATTTAGGTTAAATGAAGCAGATATTGTGCTCAGAAAAGACGACAGAAAAAACTTCCTAAAGTAATCCTGGAATGTCATTAAAAAATTCAGTGAAATGTCTTGGGAGTTTGACACGAAAGGCTTACAATGACATTTGATATGTGCTATTTATGCCCTTTTTCCAAACTTCAGCTGAATTTCCTATTTGGGGACATTGTCTCTACCTAGTTGAAAATTGTTGAGCTGTTACATGATGATCCTTGATTTTGAGTTCTCGTTCACTGTTAGTAGATGAGTTTATTCGGAAAAGAGAAATTTAAAAACAATATTAACAAGCAAAAATGACAATGATGGGCCTTTTTGTGGAAATCACAATGGGACAGTATATAATTGGATGGTGTTACAAGCAACCTTTGGGATGGCCCCTTCAAGGTAAGATTGTGATAGAGCTAAGGAGGGAGAGTAATATTTTATTGGGTTGGCCTTTTGAGAGTTTCTACTCCAGCTATGTATTCAAGTGTGTACTCTTTGAAAGCAGAGACATTTCATCCACCAGCAATCCTGTTGATTATATCACCAAAGTATATTTGTAATCAATTCTCTTCTCTTCACCTCCATCATTACTACTTTAGTCTGGGCACAATTCCCACACAACCAATGTGACAGTAAAATGGAACAAATGGAGGACTTCTGGATTAAGATGATGAGTTGAAACCAACCCAGAGAATTTCTCTTTTCCAGTACCTAGTAAATGAGGGTGGGGGAGTACAGACCAGCTGAGAGTATGCCAACAATCTGATTAACTAAATTAAGAAAAAATCCTCTCATTCTTTTTTCATCTCTCTGGATTTGGAAGTATTGTAAGAATGCCCAGACTTTTGCTGACTCACCAAATGGCTTCTGGGAGATGGATACTGAGTTAGGCTAGTTCCTTCTCTTCTATTCACATTAGACTCTCTCTTCCCTTTTTGTGGTGGAAAAAACAGTTCCTGTCTGTGGTGGCCAAGAGAATGTGCTTCTCGGATTTTCAACTGTAAGTATAAAGGGCTCCAGCTGCTTGGCTCTAACATCTACCACTGAGTTTGTGTCAAATCCATGTTTCCTGTGGGCTTTTCCCAGACATGGGCTATGCATGGCAGAGAAGCCAAGACAGACCCATTGCAAGACACCACCGATAAACAATTTGTCTCAAGAATTCTTCAATGGCCTTGCCCAACTTTCTTTAGATTGCATACCAATCGAGCAAGCTTATATCTAGCAAGCTTTCTATCTAGCAAGCTTTCTTCCTTCCCTCTCTCCTCTACTCAGAGTCAGGCCCGCATGACAATCTGATGGTTCTCCCAGTTTTTCCTGGCACTTTTCCAGTTCTCTCTCATACATGCTCCCCTTGATAACTTCCTTGCACATTTCATCCTATCTCTATGCTTGCTTCATGGAGGTCCCAGATTAACATGCTGGCACATAGGAGAGGACTTGTTAAATTTATTCAGCAAGTAAATGAAAACATGGATCTAAAAGGTTTTAAATTACACTTTTTTTGAGACAGAGTTTCACTATGTCACCCTCGGTAGAGTGCCATGGAGCCACAGCTCACAGCAACCCTCAAACTCTTGGGCTTGAGCAATTCTCTTGCCTCAGCCTCCCAAGTAGCGCCCACCACTATGCCCAGCTATTTTTTTGTTGCAATTGTCATTGGCCCGGGCTGAGTTTGAACCTGCCAGCCTCAGCATATGTGGCCAATGCCCTAACCACCAAGCTATGGGCACTGTTCTAAATTACATTTTTAAAAAGTCAAACTTTTAAGAAACGTTCACGGAAAATTTGAGCAGAAAGTACAGAGTATTCCCATATACCCCATCACCTCCATACCCTCACAATCTCCCCCACTGTGGATCTTCAGGACTGCAGTGGTACACTTGCTACAATCAGTGAGCCTGTGTTGAAATACCATTATTACCTGAAGTCCATAGTTTATATTAGGGATGACTTTTAGTTTTGTATATTTTATGGGTTTGGACAAATATATAACGATGTGTATTTCCCATGCAGAACAGTGTCACTACCCTAGAAATACTTTGTGCTCTGTCTATTCATTTCTCCCTCCCCCTTACCCCTGGTGACCTTGAAAGAAATGTTCTATTGTCATATCTTAAATCTCAGAGATTCTTTCCTTACCCATGTCTAGTCTATTACTAGTAATTACTAGTAATAGACTAGACATGGGTCCATCAAAGGCATTCTTCATTTCTGTTAAAGTATATTTGAACTCCAGCGTTTCTTTTGGTTCTTTCTTAAAATTATCATCTTTCTGCTTACATTACCCATTTGTTCTTGCATATTTTCTACTTTTTCCATTAAAGCCCTTAGTATATTAGCCGTAGCTGTTTTAAAATCCTGGTCTGAGAAGGCCAATATTTCTGTTAACTCCCACTTCGAATTCAGTCTGCCCATTCAATCTCTTCAAATTCTTTTTGCCTTTTAGTATGCCTTGTAATTTTTTGTTGAAAGATGATGTCTTAGTCTGTTTAGTGTCACTGTACAAGAATACCCGAGACTGGGTAGTTTATAAAGAAAAGAGGTTTATTTGACTCATAGTTCTGATGAAAGTTCAAGGTTGGGGGTTTGCACCTGGTGAGGAACTTACGTTGTTTCAACTCGCAGTGGGAAGCAGAAGGGGAACTGGTGTGTGCAAAGAGATCACATGGCAAGAAAGGAAGCTGATGGGGGGAGCACTTGGTGGTGCCAGACTCCCAACTCTTGCAGGAACTTATAGAGGGAGAACTCACTTGCCCCCAAGAAAGGATATTTATATATTTATAAGAAATTCTCTCCCCATGGTCCAAACACTTCCCACCATGCTCTACCTTCCAACATTGCAACATCAGGGATCAAATTTACACTGAAGTTTAGTGGGAACAAATATCCAAACCATAGCAGATGGACATGATGCACTCATTAAGAAGAATGGTGGTGAATAAACCTTTAGTAACAGTGGGGGGAGGGGAAGCATTCTATGGTTCTATGATTAAATCTCAGTGAGCTGCACCCTGGACTGTAATCATACACATAGTCTCTCCAGGATAATCTGTATAGGACTGAACATCATGCTTACAGTAACATGTAGAGAATTGTACATCATGCTTACTGTAACAGTCACCAATCTCAGAACTCATCTGAGGAATTGCTGAGAACAAGACATTCTCCTGGCAAGCCTGGAAATCTCTTATCACTTGGAGGCAAGCTGCCAAGTAACTCAGTAATCCCGGAGGAGCAAAGATCAGTCCTGTGGTAGTAAGGTTGATGTTAAACATCAAGCATTTCATGGCAGTTCCTTGAAGGATTAGTGGAGAAAATTGCACATAGCCTTTTCAGAGATCATTTTCTTAAGCACATACCCTCTTGCCACCTTTGGAGATCATCTCCTTGAGCATGAAATCTATTGCCACCTTTTGTTTTACCCCTCAATAAAATTCACTGCAAAAGCTGTTCAGGGCTCTCCTGCACTTTTGGTGAGCCTCACCTCTTGCAGCTTGTACTGTCAATCCACCTTCTGACCGATTCTTTCATGCGGCTGCGACAATAATCTGATTTCTTACATGCAGCTTTAGAGCTCCAAAACCAAATAATTACAGAAATAGGAAATGGAAACTCCCAGTCTCTTAAGAACTGGGGGGAAAATAGTACAATGTGACTTCTTCCATATTCTACTAGGTAATCACAGAGCCAGCCCAGATGTAAGGAAGTGAACATGGGATCCACTTGTAGTGGGAGGTGTAATGAAGAATCTGTATTCATCTAATCTGCCACAATATATAGTATAGACTGATTGTTGTTAGGGAATTAAGCTCTTAGGATTTTCGCCTGCATAGATACATTACTTACACTAACTTCACATTTCCGTTTCTTTGTCCGAAAAATGGGATAAAAATTTACTACATATTATAATGCTATCTCTCTGCTTCCCAATCTAGAATTACATTACAAAAAAAACCTTGAAGGCGGCACCTGTAGCTCAATGGAGTGGGGTGCTGGCCCATATGCTGGAGGTGGTGGGTTCAAACCCAGCCCCGGCCAAAAACTGCAAAAAAAAAAAAAAAAAAAAAAAAAAAGAACAAAACTACCTTGAAAGGTATTAGACTCTAGGAGAGGGAGAAAAGGGAAGAAAACCAATTCACCATATAAATAAATGTATCAAGAATCCATTGTGTTCTTCCTACCAGGCTAATTGCTTTATGTGTGTTTCCTCATTAATCCTTACAATAACTGAAAGGTACCAATTGTTTCCATTTTTATTTTTTAATGAGAAAACTATAAAGTTTGGAAAGTAAACTTCTTCTGACACACGGATGAAAAGTGATTATTTTGTCAGACATCTATGACAAGTAATACTGTTTTAATTTTTTTAGTGATATAACTATTGCTTTAAAATAAATATGAATGAAAACATGAGTTGACTTAAAACGCATAAATGATAGTAAGATAGCGGGTGCATATGGTACAAATTGGGAATCATAAAGTCCTAAAATCTAGGGAATATTGGAGCAATGGATACAGATATCTCCTAGATATTGAGAGCCCGGGTAAATGTAAAGATCTGGAGATAGAGAGATATAGTTACAGAAACATTTTGTTTATAGAGAGTAGAGAGTCATAGTTAGTGCTGACAGCTACTGTGTGACTTTGAGCAACTCACATATCCTCCTTTATGAACATCAGCCTTCTCATGAAAATTTATTCCAAGCCTTCTCTTCTTGCTGTAAGATTTTCTGATATTCCATCCCTTCTTCCAAGAAACAAGCCACCCTTCCCCACTTTCCTTTATCAGGAATGAAAAGAAACAAGTTTGGGTTACATTTTATATGTGTCTGAAAGAAGTAGAGAAGACAAGATTTTTTACCTCAGCATCTTTTCCTAAGAAAACTATTTTTAATAACTTCTGGGGAGAGGCTGGCCTCGGTGGACTTTATTTTTCTTCATTGACTTTCAAATACATTTTTGTCAGAATCATTAATTCTTCATCATAATTATATCTTCAGCCAACATAAAACATGAACTCTAATATTATCTTTTGTTATTATTCGTTGGAATACTTCATCAAAGACTGCCCCAATCCTCCATAATTACACTGCTAATAAAACCGTTCTGTATGTTGTATTCAGGAAAATGCATGAAGTTCACAAGAAAGCATTGTGAACACAGAGACATTTCCTGCTGAACCCAGGCTGTCAGTGGTGTGCCCAATGAACCAAAAAGTAGAATCGCTCACTAGTCAATGACCCTAGAGTTGATACTTCCAAAATGAACAGTCCTTGAGTTATTGAAAGCTTTACTTGAACTCATCCCACAACCTGAGGCTATCAGGTTGGGGTGAGGGGAGAAGGGAGACAAGAGACTGGAAGAAAGAAAGTCTACCACATGCAGGCTTGGGATGGTGTCCTGGGCATGGCAGTAGTCTTAAAGACTACACCTGCTTTCCCATCTTGATATTCAGGAACAGTACAATGGTGAACTCTATAATTTTAAAGAGCTCTTTCTCAGATGAAGACACTGGACCAGAGACGTTAAATGACTAACTCAAAGGTCAAGAGGACTTAATTTGCATCACTCCTGTTAGCCTGATGCTTTCAACCCTCACTCTGAGGTGGGTTTTTTTTTCATATTACTTTTTTTAAAAAATTGAATCAAAGCTGTGTACATTAATGCAATCATGGGGTACAATGTACTGGTTTTACATACAATTTGATATGCTTTTATCAAACTGGTCAACGTAGCCTTCATGGTATTTCCTTAGTTATTGTGTTAAGACATTTATATTCTACACTTAGTAACTTTCACTGTACCGTTCTAAGATGCACTGTAGGTGTGGTCCCACCAACTATTGTCCCTCCACCCATCTTCCCTCCTCCTCTCTCATCCCTCTCCCCTTTCCCCTTCTTCTTGGGCTATAATTGGGTTATAGCTTTCATAAGAAAGCTATAAATTGATGTCATAGTAAGACTGAGTACATTGGATACTTTTTCTTCCATTCTTGAGATACTTTGCTAAGAAGAATATGTTCCAGCTCCCGTTCTTGACTGTATTGTGATTACATGAATCTCTACATGTGATAAAATGCGTAGAACTGAAG